>PVJO010008614.1:0-74239 GCA_004026905.1 Hystrix cristata | reverse complement strand
GAGGGGAGAGAGACAGTCCTGGTGACTGGCTGCTCCGCACAGGAAAAACCCTGAGCTGGTCTTACAGACTCTGGTGCAAGTCAGCCCCATTCACCGGTCATTTTCATTGACAACGGTGGAGGCAAATCCCTCCGATGGGCCAAACTTTGGCCGATGCTACTAGTTCTTCACTGTATAAAAAGAGAAATGGCCCAGGATTTAAATGTACACCGACTAATGGGCAATCAGCAAATAGCTTGTTTTCTAGGTCAGTGACTACAGCGGCAGGGAGAGAATTTATGCTTTGGTCCAAAAGCATGAATTCACACTGACTAACCTATGCTGTTGCCACAAAAGTCGTATCTGCCAGCAAAAGAAACCAATGTTCAGTTTCCAGTGTGGCACTGTCCATCGTGGGGACCAACCAATTTCTTGGTGACAAATTGATTGCACTGAATCTCTTCCATCTTAGAAAGAACAACACTTCACTCCAACAGGAAACGGCAAGTCCCAGGTATGGGTTAGCCTTCGTGCCTGCAAGGCCTCAGTCAGCAGCACGATCTGAAGTCTTACAGGATTTTGAGTCACTGATGTGGGATCTGCTATAATATCTTGTCACACTAGGGGACCACTGTACAACAAAAGAGATGCAAGGGTGGTCTCGCGAGCATGAAGTCCACTGGTTCTGTTTCATTCTGTCCCATACAGAATCTGTTAAAGGCACAGGTGAAACACCAGCTTGGAGGAATATGTCTGTGAAGATACATTGGTATTGGTCAACCTCCAAAGTGCTGCATGTGTATAGATTCAAAGATAGTTCTCCATCCTCAATAAGAACAATACATAGATTTGGGAACCAAAGAGTGGTTAGACAAAAAGGGAACCATGTGCCGCACCACTCCCCACGACCCTTAGGGGAGGGGAAGTCTGTGCCTCCGCCCCCCAGCACCTCCAAGCCAGGCGGTTTCCAAGGTGCTCACAGCAAGTGTCCTGATGATCTAGAAACTAGGGGGGTCACCTGGGCGCTTGGGGCTCACTCATGCCAAAGGATCGGCAGGCCAGAAGGGGGTCCCCTCATCCCTGGGGATCATGATCTTGAGTCCTAAGCAAGAGGGGAGGCAGTGAGGGAAGGGGACGGGGAGGAGGGCATCACACTGCTGGGCAGGGGGCGGGGAGTGGCAGGAATGTGCAGCTGCCCTTAAATACCAGTGAGGATGTGGAACTGAGTGGCATCAGGAGGGAGACAGTTCCAGAGACACAGAGGGTGGCCCGGAAAAGTACTCGGTCCCCAACCACCCACCCGAAGACAGAAGGCCTCCCACTGAGGTGAAGACCCAGCCACGGTGGTGACTGATGATGACCCTGATACTGACAAATGACACTAAGGACACTGACATGGTGGTTTCCTACAGAACCAGGCCCCTTCTCAGAGCGGGGCACACCCCTCGCTGGACTGACAGTATTCAGGGATTGCTCAGGGCAGGGACACAGCCCTGGCCACATTTATCCAACTGGAAATGCCATGCCACCTCCAGAGGTCCTTGGAGGGTAAGCTGAAGGTGTCCCAGAGCCTGTACCTCAGCCCACTTCTTCTGTACTCCTCTGCTTCCCTAGGTGTTGATCCCTAGAATACTCCAAAGGAGGTTTCTGCACATTAATCTGCATCTCAGTCTGCCTCTTGGAAACACTAAATCATATTACATTAACTTGTATTTAAAAACATCCATCTCTAACATCCATCTACGCTATCTCTGCCTTGGCGTGGGAGTATGTGACTTGCAGTCATTTAACATTATTCACTGAGTAGCACTCCTCCCTTGAGTCCATTTGTTCTAGTAAGCATTTGTCTCCCTGCTACTGAGAACTGTGCCCTTCCACATTCAAAAACACATTCCTAGTTTGTTACCTTTTCATCTCTTGGTTCTGTTAAGTCTACCTGAGCCACTTTCTCCAAACTTTCTGCCGGTTTCTAATAAGGCTCAGACCCATATCCAGAGATAGATGTTTTGATATAAGGTAGCACAGTAATTTTGCTTTAAATATTTCTGACTAAAATCAAGGTATGAGACACATAGAGAATGTTTTCCAGAGCAAGGTCTTGGAAGAACAGAGAGAAGAGCACACAGGATGAAGAGCACACAGAAACACTTCTTCCTCTGCTGAGGAAAGAGTGAAAAATAGGCTACACAGAGAAACAAGATTTGAGACTGAAAAACAGAAAGCCTCGATCCTAGTCAAGCAAAATGTAGTGTGGGGCAAGAGTTTCTACTCAAAGGGACAAATTCTTAAGAGCATCAGTATCATTCAAGCACATAGTTCAAGGGTAAGATCAGCCTATGCAGAGCAATGTATAGTCCCCATTTGGAGACCTTTTCCATCAGAATGAGTATTTCGCCCCGCAGCAGAAGCAGGTGACTTTTTGCCTGTTTGAGTTTCGTGATAATCTGCACAGTGAGTGACAAAACGTTCCCAGGTTCACAAGTTTTGCACTTTCCGAACTTTTGTGGGGTTTTTGTTTGTGTATTTCCTCTTGAGATTCAATATATAAATCTTGCCAAATATATTTGGAAACAATTGTCCCTGACATGAATTGTTCTTTCACATTTTATCTAACACCAATGGGAATACCTATTATAGTCCCTGACCCTTACTTAGAAGAAGCTGAGCAGCTGCAGGAACAGATAGTGCAAAGTGAATTTCCCTAGCTGTTTACTTCAAACCTTGGCAGAGGCTGTCAGGATATGTCCAGAGTCAGCTCATCCTGTTAGTCAGTATCAAAATAATTTAGATTATAAAACAGTATCATCACAATAAACATTCTACCGACTTTTCCTCATAAATATACGTGACTTCCTGCAGAGTAACAGAAAGCTAGGTGGCAAATGAATTATTTATGCCATTAAATTCAGTTTTACTATTTTACTGTTCATAAGGCCTCCAACTGACACTACAATGCCAAGCACAGCGTATGAAGTACAATATTGATTTTTAACAGGACCAATGCTAGCAGATGAGTGGCTAATTGTTCAATTAGATACCTGGCCACTGACTATCTGGGCCTCTACTGCAAAGTCATTAACAGGACCCCACTGCAGGCTCCGTAAACTATAAAATGAGCTTGCATCCTGTCCTCACACCATATAAAAAAATTAACTAAAAGCGGATCAAATACTTTAATGTAGGAGTTAAAAAAATCTTAGAAGAAAATGTAGGTGAAATTTGGTGATCCTAGATTTATTAGTGACTTCTCACACACAACATCAAAAGGCCAAGCAAATGAAGGGAAAAAATAGATAAATTGGATTTTACCAAAATGAAAAACTTTATGTTTCAAAGGATACTATTAGGAATATGGATGGACTTTCCACAGAATGGGGAAAATAGTTGCATATAATAAATACATCGGATGAAGGTGTAATGTCAGGTCCATATAAAGAACTTTTACAATGCCAAAATAGACAAATAATCCAATTTAAAAACAGGCAAAGGATTTGAATAGACATTTCTCCAAAGAAAATATACAGATGACCAATAAGCACATGAAAAGACATCAGAGTAATGCAAATCCAAAGCATAGTGAGATACCATTTCATTCTCACTAGGTTGGCTATAGTAAAAAAAGACAGTAACAAATGTTAATGAGGATGTGAAGAAATTGTGAAGAAATTCCCTCATCCACTGCTAGTGGGAATGAAAAATTGTTCAACTGCCTTGCAAAACAGCTTGGTAGTTCCTCAGAGTTAAATATAGAATTCCCAAATGACCTAGGAACTCTATTCCTCAGTATATACCTAAGAGAAATGAAAATGTATGTCCACATGAAGATTTATTTCTACATGGATGCTCACAGCAGCATTATTCATAATAGCCAAAATGTTCACAAGCAGATGAAATATTATCCAGCCATAAAAGGAATGAAAGTGGAGTATATGAAACTTTAGCTTGTTTTATTTTGTCCAGTGATAAACAGTGAGATTTCTTATATAGAAATGAATGTATGTACAGTGCATAGCTGCATGCCAATAGGACATCCCAGCTAATGAAGCCATAGCTTTCTTCTTGCTCAGTGAAAGCAAAAAAACTATCTTTTCTAATGAAACCTATGGGATATAGAAAAGTTGTTTTCAGAGAAAGAAGTATGAGTTTACATTCCTTCACTATTTAAAAAAAGGACAAAAATTAGGAAAAAGATTGCTTTTCCTAAGTATTAGAAACAATATAATGATATAAGCCACAAGAAACTAAGAAGATACAATAAGTATAAAATCTAAAAATAAATCGCACATTTAAACATAAACAGCAAAAACAAACTCAAAGGATCATTCTTTGAAAATATCACCAGTAGCAACAAGATAGACAAATCCCTGACAAGCTTATTCACAGAAAAATAAATAAATAGCAAAGATACAGGAATGTAGGAATAAGCAAGTGCATGTGACTACAGAAAATGTGGAGTAAAAGAATAATGAGAGAGTGCTATATGCAACTCTGTGGCAACAAAATTGAAAAACTAAGGGACTTTCCAACTGGAAAGGCAATTAAAGGTACTGGAAATGTCCCAAGGACCAAGTGGATTCATAGGTGAGACTTAGTAATTTTTAAACAATAGATAATGCTAATGTTATTTGATCTGATTTATGTAACAGAAAAGGATGGACCACTCATCAATTTATTTGATAAATCCAACAAACTTTAATATCAAAACCCAATAATAGTAAAATAAGAAAGTTACCAATCTAATCCCACATACTAAGGCATGCAGTGGTTAAAGAAATTTTAGTGCATAGAACTCAGCAATAATTAAATGATACAAACAGTAAATTGTACTGCAATAACGTAAGAGTATTCAGTATCAGAAAATCTATTAGCATAACCTATTTGTCCATCAACATATTAAAGACAATTCAGATGAGGCTAGATGCTTAATCTCTTTTAATTTTTAATTTTTATGTTTATTTATTTATTTGTGGTGCTGAAGATTGAACCCAGGACCTTGCACACACTAAGCAAGTGCTCTATCACTGAGCCACACCTCCAGCCCAAAAAGTTATTTATAATAAAAATGTTATGACAAACAGGAATAGAAGTAACAAGGACCATTTACTAAAAACAAACAGTAAATATTATTCTAAATAGCAAAACATTAAGATTACTGCAAGTAAAATCCTAGCAGAGATAGAAATGCCACTTTCCTTGTCACTATTTAACATTTCTCATGTTTTCTAATAAATCTGAGAAGACAAGAAAATGAAATAACAGGCTACGAACACTGGCAAAGAACTAAAATATGTCTCATTTTGCTGGTATGATTCAATATCTATAGAGACTCTAGGGTAAAATCATTAGAGTTAATGAGAGAATTGGATAAAGAAGTATGACAGTTAGGCCTGAATGTGACAACTTGATTGGTTTGGTGCTATCCAGATGATTGTGGAGCACACTTCTGGGTGTGTCTGCATGGGTTGTAGAGGTGTGGCCTTGAGGTCTAGGTCTGGCCTTGGGGTCTATGTCTGGTCCCTGGCTCCTTCCTGTCTGGCAGTGTTCCCATACTCTGCTTCCTTGCTGCCATTAACTAAGCAGCTTTGCTCCACCTTACCCTTCTGCCATAATGATTTTGCCTTGGAGCCAGATTACCATGGACTGAATCCCCTGAAATCATGAGCTGAATAAACAAATCTCTCCTCCTTTAAATTCTGAGTGTCAGGTATTGTGTCTCAGCAACAGGAAAGCTGACTAATACTGGAGACTAGATTTAAGATGAATATATATAACTGATAGCTTTTCACTATTCTGATAATAAGCACTTAGAAATGGAAATAAGGGAAAACTATTTTATCATAACAGCAACACATAAAATATATATGGATAACTATGATAATAAAGTTACATAAATTTATTATATTAATAAGATTAATGTATAAATTTAATGAAATTTCAGTTAGAATCACAACAGAGCTTGACTCTTTAATTGGAGAACTATCTTAGTATTTTATGGGGAAGAATAAAATCTCTAAGAATGGATAAGAAAGATACAAAAAGAACAGTGAAGATTGCTTTCAGTTAATCAGACATCAGAAAGTGTTATAGGCCCACTGTAATCACCTCAGTGTGGTATTGGTATAGCAAGGTAATAACAGACCAATGAAATAACACTATGAATGCAGAAATACACATTAATATATGAGAATCTATATGATGAATGTGTTGATTCAAATTAGTAGCAAAGATGGATCATTTGATAGATGGAGTCATTGATCCAGGTGGAAATAAGGCTAGACAGAGCCCTCTCTCATATCATATACAAAAAATGAATTAGCACATGAATTAAAGGCATAAATGTAAAAATCAAAACATTAAAAATCTTGCAAGAAAATCTGGAATATATTTATGACTTTGAGGTATGGAAAATATTTTCAATCAACATTGCCAACTCTGAAGATATGAAAGAAAAGACATATTTGGCTACAGAAATTAAAAATTTTGTAAAAGTTATAAACAAAAGCAAGAGAAAAACATTAGATCTTGGGGAAAATTGCAATATACATGAGGAAGAGTCAATATTTACAATAATAAAAGGGTTTTCATAATTAATTACAAATATAATATCCCCCCAAATGGGCAAAAAATATAGATGAATCCCTCAAAATAAATCCACTAGCCAATCAGTGTTTTAAAAAATGTTCAATTCTTATTAGAAATAAAATTAATGCAATTGGGGGTTTAGCTCAGCAGTTAGAGTGCTTGCCCAGTAAGCACAAGGCCCTGTGTTCAATCCCCAACACCACACACACAAAAAATAATGCAATGAAAGTAATGATGCAATATCACTGTACATCTATAAAATTGTAAAAGTAAAAAAACAAGATTGAACTTATTGCTGATGCAAATATAGAGAGAAGAGCACAACTATAGAGAGATGATAGAAATCTCTCAAACTTATTGCTGAAACAAATACAGAGAGATGATAGAAATGTGTGAAGAGTTCTAGTCTTTTTGGAAATTAAAGCTAAGAAAGAAATACTCCCTTTCTTTCAGTAAGATATCACCTGAGAATCTGCTCTATAGAAATCAAAGCATCAGTATATAATAATATAGGATCTGGAGGCAAAAAGGAGAATAACATGAATGTATTGACCAAATTACGGTGCAGTCATACTGTGGAATCTTACATACACATGAAAAAGAAGGAATGAAAGCTATGCATATTGACTTGTAGAGAATTCTGCTAGGTGTTAATGACTGGAAAAAAAAAACCTGTGTGTGTGTGTGTGTGTGTGTGTGTGTGTGTCTGTGTGTATGAATATATATTATACTGTGGTTACCTGGTCGGGGTGAGCAAGGGAGCTGATGTAGATGTGAGTGGGGAGCCAAAAAGAAAGAACCAAAAGGAATATAAAGTATGCATAATATATTTACATTGGCATCATATATGCATTGTGTTTAAATCTTTTTAATATACATTTAAAGAATACAAAACAAAATTTAAAATAAATAATTTCAGCATTCAACTCAGTCAAAATACTAAAGAAGAATCAAATGAAATTAGAAAGGAAAAAATTAATAAAAGCAGAAACTGATGCAACAAAGACAAACAAGATTTGATAAATCACACCAAAAGTTGGTTCTTGACAAAACTGATAAAATCAAGAAACATACTGGAAGTATTATTTTTTAAAAGAGGTGGGAGGAGAGAGAGAGAGAGAGAGAGAAAGGGAGGAAGAATGGGACAGGGAGAAAGGAAGGGGGGAAAGACTACACAAGGCATGAAATAGCAGATATAACTACAGATACAGATCAGTTTAATAAAATCACGGTGACTGTAATGAATTCAACAACACAATAGCAAGTCTAGGGGTAGTACATTGCTTTCTGAGGAAAAATATGTGTATATACAAAACTGACTGAAGAAGATGTAGAAAAATCTGAATATACCGATGACCATACATGATACTGAGAAGGTTATTTTAATAATCTACTCTCTTCAAATGCACTGTAACCCCAGAAGAGCTTCTGAACTCACGGCTAATATTATATAAAAAACACACCACACGCACACACCTGAGACCTGGAAACTCAACTTGTGTGTAACACTGAGTGAATCTCATTGCCCTGATTTTCTCTACGGAAGCACAGCCAAGAGAAGCTGGTTTGCTATCTTATGCTCCTTACCTTTCATCCTCTCCCTATGCCACCCCCCTAGATCTCAGAGTGGCAGCATATGACAAAGAGAATAAATAGCTCAAACAGCACAACATATCAAGTAAGAGGTGCGATCTCTGGAAGGAAATGGCAAGTGGCATTTGCACCAACAGCACAGATGTATACATACCTTACCTGGAAAAAGTTTTTGGCTTAACTAAGCATCACAGTCATACTCACCTGATGTCTGCACTTTCTTCCAACCAGAGTCAGATCCCCAAAATGGTGCCCCCTCATCAGACCCTATCTGACTTTACCTTGTGTCCACGTGTAGCTCACTGAGCAGGTCACTTTGCACATAGTCCCAGGACAGTTCCACAGCACTCAGATAGTATCTTCTAGTGGCACTAAAGCTGAATGGCAAAAGGCACAGAAAGAAGCAGGCGGCGAGCTCTATCTGCATGGCTTTTCTTGCTAGAAAACGCTTAATTGGAGAAGTGAAAGATTAAAGCTTCTCCAAAATACCTTTAGCTCCCAGGAGAAAAAATTTTCTGGGATTTAATCAATAGTCCCAAATGTTCTGCACAGAAGTTTAGGGTACTTTTACCACGGGATGTGACAGCAGCATTAGCACTCTGCAGGACTGATAGGATTGTTTCCTTCTTGGCAGTGGGAAGCAGCCACAGGAAGAATGGGAATAGGAAAAGGGTGGCTGAGCTAACGCTTAACCCATTCACCTCTGACAGCAGTACAGGGCATGAGAACCTTTCAAGACAGGAAGAGAGGGAGCAGGTGGTGAAGGTGAAGAGGTTTACTTCCTAGCCTACACTTGCTTAGTGGCAGCAGTAAGAGTTCTGGATGTTGAAGACTCTGCACTCCACTTTCACAAGCTACAGTAAGCAGTATTTTATTAATCACGCTGTTTTTACCATTGTCCTCTACACTGCTGCCACTGAGTGACCTTATAAAACTATAAAACAGATCATGTCACTCTTCTCTGAAGAATCCTGCCACAGCTTCTGATCTTCCTCAAGAAAACCCAAGTGTTTACCCTGGCCTACAGCATCCCACGTGGTCCGCATGCTCCTTCCACGCCCCTCTGTGGTCTCAAATTCAGTGTTGCCACACTGGACTCCTCCTTCTTCCTTAAAATACTAAACACACTCATGGCCCTAGACCTCAACGCTGTTTCCCCCACCTGTAACTCTGTGCAGTTCCACTTCCACACCTCCTTTCATGCCTAGGTTCCAGTCTTGCCTGTTCAATGAGCTTTGAAAATGGACCACCAGGGTTACATGGTGAGGTCTTCACCCTTACTGGCTCTAGAGAACATCTTCTCAGCTCAGTGGCGAGTTGCTGTCCAGTTTGGAAACAAACAGGAAGAAGACTCTTTGATAAACATTTGCTGAGACCTCCTGTCTGCCAGGCACCAGGATGCACAGAAAATAGCAGTTATTATATGCAATAAACTGTTCTAAGTGCTTCATAATACAGCTCCTCTTGTCTTCACTTTATGGGCAATGAAACTGAAGCATGGAGACGATAGACAACTTGCTCATTATAAAGCTGCCACAGCTTTCAAGTGGCAGAATTCAAACATGATCTTAATCATTGTGCTGTATTTTTACGGTTCAGAAATGAATAAAAGCCAAGTGTGGTGGCGCACGCCTGTATTCCCAGCACTCGGGAGGCTGAGGCAGAAGGATCAGTGTGAGTTTCGGTCCAGCCTGGACTACACAGCGTGATCTTGTCTCAAAAGATCAAAACGAACCAGAAGAAATGAATAAAACCCAGTTTTGCCGTCTGGGAGTCAAGTTCTAATTGGGAACGCAACGGCAGGCAGTTACAGCATAGGGTGACAAACGTTCTGCAGTTTGCTTCACATACGTTACTTGGCAACACTGCAGAACAGCTATAGATAATGCAACCAGGCACAGAGGTGAGGTGGCTAACCTAAGGCCACACCCATTTATCCTAAACACAGCAGTGAAAATAATAAACTGAAAGAGGGACAATAATTAATAGAGAAATAACAATAAAACATGAGCATATTTTTATTTCAATGTTTTCAAATTGTGTTTTCCACACCTGAAAGACTTTGGGTTATGCAGTACTGGTGATGTAACCCAGAACTGCCACAAACTTCTTGTTTTTTTGTTTGTTTTGAGAAAGGGTGTCTGCTGAATTGTTCAGTTGCTCAGGCAGGGCTGGAATTTACGATCCGCGGGCCTCTGCGTCACTACACCCGACTTTCCGGCTAAATAGTCTTAACCAGGAAGACGTAAATTCGTGCAGGCGACGCTGCGGGGAAGCCTTCTGCGCACGCGCATCCCCAGCAGTCAGCAGGACCGGGCCTTGGGATTTGTGACACCGCCCGTTCAATTTTGTGACGCAGGCGCTGAAGGGGCGGGAAGCCACCACCGCGCGCCCCGCCCGTCCTCTTCCGCCGCCGGCCTGGGAATGGAAACATCTGCCCCACGTGCCGGAAGCCAGCTGGCGACCCAAACCGCGCGCCCTCCCGCGTCCCGCCGCGGCGAGCCTAAGCGAGCGGCATCGCGAGACGAGAGTGCCCAGATGGCCGCGTCCAGTCAAGGTGAGGGCTCCTGCGCGGCTGGCCTCGCGGGAGCCGCCCGCCTCGGCTCCGTAAACGGGGGTTCCGCGCCCGTCGGTCCCCGCGGAGGTGCCTGGGGGGCGGGGGGGAGCGGGGACGCGCGGGCGCCCGGGTCCGGCCGCCGGCGCGCGATGGGCCGGTCCCGAGCTGGCTGGGACTTTGCAGCCGCGCGCGACTCGCCCAGCGTGTGACGCCACCCCCAGCCGCTGAGCCGAGACTTGGCGTCCCACTTCTTGGAAGCCTCTGGCTCTTTGATACTGTTTCTTTGTCCTTGTCCCTCCGGAAGTTCCTAACGCCTGGTGGGCGTCAGGAACATTGGCCCTTCCCCAGCAGCATTATTGGTGGCTTTGAAAAAAGTAGTTTGTATGGGACAGAACGTGAAATCGTCTTTTTAATGATTTAGGCAAAGGAAGATCACCTATAATTTAGTTCGGAGAGGAGCAGGTCCTCAGGTTATACTTAGTACTGTATTTTTTTTTAAGGGGTATTTAATTATTCAGTACTGGTTCACTGCTAAACTGAACCATTCAGTCGAAAATTCAGTTCTATAGACATAGCCTTAAATTGTGTTAAGAACAAAGACAGTGAAAATCCTCGAGACTCATCACTTCCTAATTATTTTCTATGTTTTACTGTTATCTGTGTTCTTAAGTTATTTACATTTATTTTATTTGTGGAAGAAATACCATAGAATCGGGTATTACTGTGTATCCCTTCCTGACTCAGGTTTTAGTGATTTCACACTTCACTGATGTCGCCCTCAGGGTGTATGAATACACCCCCAAATTTGGTATGCATGATAAATCAGCTCCCACCCAAAGCCAGTTGTTAAACATTTATAAGCGCACCACAAAATTTAAATTTAGGTGACTCTAAGAAGCAGGAATGTGTAATATGATCATTATTGTCCTGCAGGACAGATTGTTCTCATTTACTTCAAGTGTGTAACTTTATCAAGTAGTTGTCAGAAGTTTTAGGCCTGACAGAAACCTCAGCCCTTCTGGTAATGAACAGATAGAACTGTGGTCATTGATTTCAGGGGTCCATGAGCGTGGCTAATGACTTTCACATACCACAGGTCTTAATGGCATCTTATGAATGACTGAATGAAATGAGGTGGACCAGATGGCTCTCTGATTTAGTCTCGCCTTTGACTGCAGCCACTTGTTCAGCTGAGGGGCTTGGTAAAATTACATTAAAACAAAACTCAAAACTCCTTTTTGTTTTCAGTGATCATTTCTTCTTCAACATAGCAGTAATGTTTTGTCGTTACAAGAAAATATATTACTTGTTAGGCCATAGAAGACCCAGTTCCTTAATCATGTATTTTGTGGTTCTGCTAAATTGAGATCTATAATCTCTTGAATTACTTACTGTTTTGTATATGATGTAAGGTAGAACTTGAGGATCATTTCGTTTGTTAAGTATAAATATAGGCTACTTTTAACACTTTGTTGGAAAGACATGCCTTTTCCCGTTGCATTACCTTGGTGCCTTGTTATTAAAAACCAGATCACAGCATGTGTGAATCTATTTCTGGACTCTGTTCTTTTCCACTGATATATTTGTGTATCCTTAGGTCAATTCTATGGTATGTTGAATTCCATAGCTTTAGAATCTTGAAATTACTTAGCTGTGTGTTGTAACTTTATAATACATCTTGAAATTTCTTAAGCTTTATTCTTTTTCCTCCCAGGATTATTGTGGCAGAGCGTGTCTTCCCAAATGATCGCAGCACTGCCTCCCTGTTCACACTGTCTTTTTTTCCTCCCAATAAGAGGTGGACTCTGTATTCCCCGGTCCTGAATCTGGGTGGGGGTTTGTGACTACTCAGCAGAATTCATTGCAAGTAGCACTGCGTGGCTTCCCAGGCTAAGGTTCAAACTGTGATACAGTTTCTGCCTGACCCTTGGTTTTCCCCTCACTGGTGACAGTCACCTCTTGAACCCAGCCACTGTGCTGTGAGGAAGCCCAGTCTCATCTCTGCAAGCAGGCAGCCTGTATGTGTGACTGTGGAGATTTCAGATTGCAGAGTTTTCTAGCTGTAAAATTTCCAGCCTGTGTAAGTTTTCCAGCTAAACACTCAGACATGATGAAACAGAGATGAGCATTAATGCTGTGACTGAATTCCTGATCCACAGGCCCTGATAGCGTGGTTTTATTCTGTAGAGTTTGGGGGTCATTCTTTGTAAAGCCATGGTAACTAGAACACTGTGCTACTTCTTTTGCACTTTCTTACAAATTTTAGAACCAGCTTGTCAATTACATAGAAACCTGGATTTTGATTGAGATTGTATCAAATCTATAGATCAGTATAGACAGAATAAACATCTTAAAAACATTGAGTCTTATATAATATAAACATAGTATCTCTGTCCATTCATTCAGGGCATCTTCAGTTTCTGTGTTTTGTAGTTTTGTTTCAGAGTTAATTTACTATTTAAAATAGAATTTTGTTTGTATAATCTGTATTACAACTTCTTCTGTTTCTTTTAAAAAAACTCTTTTAATCTAGTTAGGAATGATAATGATTCATTATAAAAGTAAAAGTAAAATGTTTTCTTATTTAGTATCTTATTCTTGTAGGAAACTTTGAGGGAAAGTTTGAGGCACTGGACCTTGCAGAATTTGCTAAAAAGCAGCCATGGTGGCGCAAGCTATTTGGGCAAGAATCTGGACCCTCTGCTGAAAAGTATAGTGTGGCAACCCAGCTGTTAATTGGAGGTGTCACAGGATGGTAAGTGTGAAAGATGTTCAATGTCTTGTGTGCATGAGTTAGTATTGTGGGTATAGGCACCTTCTCCTTTAATTAATGAAAACACCCTGACTTTGGTGAAATTCATTACTTAATGTGTAGCATTTATCTAAACATATTAAAGGGTATTTGATGGTTAGATGTAGTATTCACTACATGCTGGATGCTGTTTAAAGTACTTATTATAGATATGTTATTTCCTTCTCATAACTTGGAAAATTTATACCGTTATTACCTATGCTCATTTTATAGAAACTGAAGTTCAGAAAGGTTAAATTACCCAAGGCCACATAGCTAATAAGTGGTAAAACAAGAGCTAACCACTTACTAGCTATGTCAGATGGTAATGTGACACAGCTTATAGTTTCATTTGTGGTATGTTAAAAAAATGTTAATAGCAAATTTACTAAGTGAATATCTAATCCATCAGTCTCAGAAACTTTTGACCTTTGACAAAGTTTATTGCATAATATAACACAAATATAGAACAGTGAACATGTTAACGGCTATGAACTCCTATGCAATAACTACTCAGATTAAAAAAATATGGCCAGCACCCCAGAAATACTGAAAGTTGTTAAGCAGTTCTTTGCTTTTCTTCATAGTTTTGATACCAATTCTGTCACTAAATAGTGTACTGTAGTTGACCTAGTTTGGAACTTTAAATAAATGTAATCATTGTGTGTTCTTTTAATTCCTTCTCTGTTCAACCTGACGTTTTGTATATTCAGCCATGTTGTGTGTAGTTGTAATTTCTTTGGTTTGTTGGTATTTAGAATTCCGTTGTGTGACTATGCCACAGAACATCTATCCAGTTAGTGACTGACATTTGGCCTGTTTCAATTTTGGACTAATACAAATAATGCTGTCATGAACTCTGTACAAATGTCCCAGTGTATGTGTGTAGACAGAGTTGTACAGAGGGATTGCTAGGTTATGGGATATGTTGTCTTCAGCTTCACTAGGTAATGTCAGACTGCTTTCCAAAAGTGGTTGTAAAAGGTTACACTCCCAGCAGCAGGGACTCAGTGTTCCTGATGCTCTACATTCTTGCCAGTACTTGATACTGGCTGTTAATTTCTCGCCAATCTGATAGATGGTGGTATCTCATCATGGTTTTTCTTTTCATTTCCCCAAGTAGGGGTGAAATCAAACGACTTTTACATATGTTTGTTGAATATTTGGATCTCTTATTAAATTCCATGCTGCTGTTTTTACTATGAAGTTGTCATTCTTTCTTTTAGTGAATTGTAAGAGTTTTAAAAAAATATATTCTGAGTATCAGTCATTTGTTGGATTTAGTATTAAATATCTCTTAACAAATTCCGCATTCTGTAGTTATCTTTTCATTTGCTTTATGATACCTTTTAATGAACTGAAGATCTTATTTTTGATTTTTTTTTTTTGAGACAGGGTATCGCTATGTTTTCCTAACCCTAACTCACTATGTAGTCCAGGCTGGCCTCAAACTCTTGGCGATCCTCCTGCCTCTGCCTCCCAAGTGCTGGGATTGCAGTCGTGTGCCGCCACACCCGGCTAGATCTTATTTTTAATGTGCTCAATTTTATCATTTTTTACCTTAACAGTAATTTTTGTGTTTTATTTAAAGAGTATTTTTGCCTAGTCCATGTTCCAGAAGTTTGTTTTAACTTTTCATATTTAGATTTATGATCCGCTTGGAGTTATTTTTGTTTAGTGTATGGTAGAGTACTCTTATTAATTTTTTCCCATGTGGAATACTGAATTGTCCCAACTCAGTGTATTACAAAAGCTGTCCTTCTCCCCACTTCTTTACTTTGGGTGTATGCTTCTGTGTGTGTGTGTGTGTGTGTGTGTGTGTGTGTGTGTATTTGCATCTTCTTCAGGAACTTCTTGGCTATTGCCTTTATTTCTTATTTTTTAACAGTTGAATACATAGATTGGCATGTCACTAGTGCTTTATATTTAAAGTGTATAATTGAATAAGTTTTGATACACGTACACGTAAAGGACCACCATCACAATTAAGATAGTGCACATATCTGTCACTCTAAAAGTTTCTTTTGTACCTCTTTGTAATACTGCCCTCTTCCCTGTTATGCCTCAGTACCACTGATCTGCTTTCTGTCACTATAGAATGTTTTGCATTTTCTAGGCTCTTTTTATAAATACGCATTCTTATAAAATTCTACCTGGCTTCATCACTCGACATCATAATTTTGAGATTCTTCTTTTCTTTTTTGTGTTAGTATTTAATTCCTTTTTATTGCTGAGTAGTATTCCATTGAATGGTTGTTTGAACCACAATTTGTTTATTCATCTTTGATACATTTGGATAGTTTCTGCTTTTGGGTTATTAAAACTGCAATGAATATTCGTGTACAAGTCTTTGTACAAACATGTGCTTCCATTTCTCTTGGATAAATGCCTAGCCTCATACATATGGCTGGGTCATATGGTAAGCAAATGTTTTAACCTTTCGAGTATCTGCCAGTTTTTAAGTGTCCATACCATCTTTTATCTCCATCAACAGTTTATGAGGGTTCCAGTTTCTACTGATCCTCATTAAAACTTGGTAATTTTTTTTATTATAACCATCCTTGTGCCTGGGAAGTGATCTATCTTGGTGCCAATATTGCACTGTTTTGATTACTGTTATGGCTTGTATCTAGATGTCCCCTCAAAGCCTCATGTGCTCATAGGTGGAGCTTTTTGGAGGTGGCTGGATATAGGGTGTGTGTGTATGGATTAAGGGTGTGTGATAACTAAAAGAGTCCACTGATTGGTTCTTCATAGTTCTAGTTGCGGGTAGTGGGAGACACACCTCCCCCCCAGGTGTGGGTGATATCATCCAGTAGGCTTGCAGTCTAGATGGGATAAAAGTCTGGAAGGCTCGCTACTTGCTGCTTCCTGCCTGCCATGCCCCAGACTGTTTCTCCTCTGCCGTACCCCTGTGCCATGCTGCCCTGCCTTGGAGCCAGTCGACTATGGACTGAAACCTCTACAAACTGAGCCCAAATAAACCTTTCCTCCTTTAATTTGTGGGTGTTGAGTATTTTGTCCCAGCAACAATAAAGGTAATTTTTTAAGACAATTACTTTTTAATGGGTTATGAAATTAGCTTGTAAGTCTTAAAACTTTTATTTTATCAAAGCTGTTTTGGTTATTTTAGGTACTTAGCATTTCCGTATGAGTTTTAAAATCGGCTTGCTGCCAGTTTCTACCCAAAGACTAATGAGATTTTGAATAGGATTGCATTGATCTATAAACACTGGCATATCTCTGTTTAGATTTTCATTAATTTCTTCAGCCAGTGCTGAAGAATGTACATAATGAATATACATTATGCACATCTTATTGCTAAATCAATAGTATATCAGTACATATAAGATCAGTATAAATCCCTAAATGCTCCTGAGTATTTCATATTTATGATGCTGCTGTAAATGCCTTTACTTTTGAATTTTCCCATTATTTACTGCTTGTATAGAAAAATGCAATTGATTTGTGTATATTGGTCTTATATAGTGTAATCTTGCTAAAGTCACTTATTAGACTGCAAGGGCTCCTCGAGACTACCATTGTGTTTACTAATTGTTTGGGAGGATTCACAGAACTCAGAGCTGTTCTGCTTGGGGTTGTAGTTTCATAACAAAGTGAACAGATAAGAATCAACCAAGGGAAGCAGCAGATGAGGCAGAGTCCCAGGGAATTCTCCTAGGGAGTCTTTGTTTAAAGTGACTTTCTCAAGGCAACAGATAGATCTTATGTTTTTAAGTCCCGTTTGACAGTCTCCTCATTTTAATTGGATGTTATATCAATCAGTATTTACTAGAGAAGCAGATATAATGCAAGATATACAAATATGTAAGAATGGAACAGAAGGACAAGAGAAATAAATGGAAGGAAAAAATGGAAACAAAGCTTTTGTAAATAAGGAGGGAGGAGGGGAAGGGGAGGGGAATGGGGAAAAAAATGAAGCAACAAGATATATCATGTACAGGTACAAATCCCCTATGATGAATGTTATCACTAGGTACATCTAAAATGTACCATTAAAATAAAATAAATTATAAAAATACCCAAATATATAAGAATTTACAGATTGGCTTATGAGGGCCGCAGAGTTGCATGTGGAAGAGCGCAGAGGTCTGCACACTGGAGATCTGAAGGATCCAGTGAAAGGTCTGGAGCTCACTGCAGTGTCCCGTGGGAATCTATATCAGGAGGCTGATGGGTCTGTGCTGGAAGCTGGAGAGTCTGTGCCAGAAGCCAGGAGATGACGTCCAAGGTGAAGGCAAAGACTGGAGCGCCTCTAAGAAAACTGGAACAGATCCATCCTTCTTCATTTCCCCTTTATACCATCCAGGTTCAGCAATTCCACACAATTAGTTCAGCTTCTCTTATTCAAGTTGACGCAATCAATCATCACAGATGCTTACACTGTTTACATTTAAGTTTTAAAAAAATTTAATCAACAAGTAAAAATTGTATACATTTGTGGTGTACAACATATTTCTAGGTATGTATAGTTTGTGGAATGACTAAATCAAACTATGTAACGTATGCATTACCTCACATACTTAACATGTTTTTGTGATGAGAACACTTAAAATCTACTCTAAGCAATTTTCAGCTATCTTGTGTACAATATTAACTATAATCGTGATGTTTAAATTTCTTGAACTTATTCCTAGCTGAAACTTTGTGTCTTTTTAAAAATTTTACCTTGTATTTATTTTTAATTGACATGTAATAAAAATTGTACATATTAATGGGGTACCATGTGATGTTTTAATACATGTATATATTGTGTGGTGTTTAAATCATGGTAAACATATCTCTTCAAACATTTATCATTTCTTTATGGTGAAAACATTCAAAATCCTTTCTAGCCATTTGAAATATAGTGTGTTATCACC
The DNA here is from genome assembly GCA_004026905.1 of Hystrix cristata. NCBI lineage: Eukaryota > Metazoa > Chordata > Mammalia > Rodentia > Hystricidae > Hystrix > Hystrix cristata. The sequence continues at coordinate 55,854 of PVJO010008614.1, read as the reverse complement.
ATGTATAGTCACCCTACTGTGCTATAGAACTTTTTGGTCCTATCTAACTATAATTTAAAAGCCATTGATCAACCTCTCTCCATCTCTCCCTCCTCCCTACTCTCCCTAGCCTCTGGAAGTGACCATTCTACTTCACCTTTTATCAGATCAACTTTTTCGGATTTCACATATGAGTAAGATCATACAGCACTGTCTTTCTGTGCCTGACCTTACTTTACTCAACATTTTCATCTATGTTGCTGCAGGTGACAAAATTCCATTCTTTTTTAACGGCTGAACAGGATTCCTTTGTGTGTATGTATATTTTCTTTACTCATTCATTACATGATGAACACAATGATTGTTTCCATTCCTTGGCTATTATGCGTAGTGCTGCAATCCACATGAGAGTGCAGATGTCTCTGACATATGGATTTCATTTCCTTTGGATGCAAACTCGGTAGCGGGATTCCTCAATCATATGGTAGTTGTATTTTTAATTTTTTGAGGAACCACCTCACTGCTTTCCACAATGGCTGTACTGATTTAGATCCCCACCAGCAGTATGCAAGGGTTCCCTTTTCTTTACATCTTCCTCAGCACTTATCTTTGTCTTTCTGAGAACAGCCATTCTTACTGGGGTGATATAATTGCTTTCTTGATGATAACGACAGTTAACAGTACTGAGGACCTGTTACGTGCCAAACACTGAGACGGCACTTTATATACATGATCTCACTGACTTCTCACAAGACCCTGTGTGGGAAGTATCATTAACTCCATTAAATAGGTGAAGGGATCGAGGCTGAAGGGGATGAAGTCATTTGCTGGGATCACTCAGCTTGAATGATAGGAATTCATTCAGAGCTACCTAAATCCCAGAGTCCACGTACATGTTGTCATATATCGTTGCATCCTCCAGTGACACTTAGTAAGAAACCAGATATTTGAAATGGTCTTTCAAGTGCAATGTAGGTTGCCATTGCTAACAGGTCAGCTTCTAAGTAACCCCGAGATTAGGAAAGATTGTATTTGACTTAGTTCCTGACCCAGTTTCCTGAAAAAGCTCAACCTGACATTTCTTCCTCTACAAACCCCTCCTGTCAGGGTACGTATTAGCATTTTAGCTGTCTAGAACTCACAGGAGAATTTTTAAAGCTTTGTGCTTCCCAAGCATCCATTTGTTCTCTGGACGTCCGATGGAGTATGCATTGGTGTGGTTCCTGCTGAGCCATTTCTCTAGAGAACATGGAAGTTGCTTCAAATCTGCGTCAGCTTCCTGTTTTGTCCCTTTACTCACAATATGACCATAGGAAGATCACTGACCTTTCCGAGCTTCAGGTCCCTCACAGTTCTGTAGGTTAGAAGTCCAACACAGGTCTCACTGGGCTAAAGTTGAGGTGTCAAGAAGATTGTGTTCCTTTCTGGAGGCTCCCGGGGAGAATCAGTTTTCATGCCTTTTCCAGCTCTGAGAAGCCACCTGCTGCATTCCTTGGCTCCTGGCCTCCTTCCTCCATCTCGAAAGCCAGAAACATCACACCTCTCTGACCATTCTTCCACAGTCACTTGTCCCTCTAATTTCTTCTGCCTCTTTTGCTTTGAAGACCCCCTGTGATGACACTGGGCCCACTGCAGGTTTTGCAGACATCTCCTGTAGTGTTCAGAGTAGCAACATCAGGAAGAATCAGAGCCTTTGGTATTAGGCCAAATCATCAGAATTTCATAATTGATGGAATATTAAGAATTTTTCTACGTTGGCTTGCTCAACATTGGAGATAGAGATGTCCATAGCTATCTCTGGGTTAACTCTGGAATGTTACTGGTAGTAGATGGAATGCTGCCAAGTTCCTTGCATAAAGCTGGATCAGGCCAGACTGGTTCTGGGGTTGCAGTGCGGGAGAGCCATCTGAAGGCGAGGATCCCATTCTCAGGGCTGACAGATGAGGTCAGGGTGAGGTAACAGAAAGGGGGTCCTCCCCAGGGTTGGTAGGACACACAATGGGGAGGGCTTCCTCTCCTTTACCAAGAGGCATGCTTATAAGCTGTCCTGGGTGAGGTGAGCTGAGAAAACTCAGGCTCAACTTTTTATTCCTATTTTCATCACGCTGCAGCCCGCATCGCATCAAGAGGTGGGGCAAGAGTCATTTGTCTTCCTAGGGCTCTGTAAGTTCATCTTGGACAAAGGATCTCTGTCTGGTTGGAAGAAATGGCAAGCTTTCTGAAGAGGGATGATGTCTTCAGCCCCTCATGACCTTATGAAGCCTGACTGGACCAAAAAATTTGTGGACGCTTGGCTAACGGCCCTTGGTGGTGGTGGGGCATCCCATCTTCATGGAAGTGGTGGGACTCTTTCTGAAATTTTATATCTTTAACCAACATCTGACTGAGCCTCTCATCTCCCAGCTTCTGATAATATTTTGCTGTTTGCGTCAGCTCACCTTTTTTACATTCTACATGTTAGAGAGAGCGTGTGGTGTTTCACTTAGCACAGTGCCCACCAAGTCCATCCATACTGTTGCAAATGAATAACATTCCATTGTGAATATATACCTCATTTTCTTTATCATTTGTTGATGGGCACTTAGCTTGACTCCATATCTTGGCTATTTGAATAGTTGCAATGAGAGTGCAGGTGTCACTACAACACACTGATTTCATTTCCTTTTGGGCTGTTTTGTGACCTAACAAATGGTCTGGATCTGACTCCTAAGTCATGGTTTGGTGATTCCTGTTTTCGAAAAAATGTATGGACTGCTATGTTGAGAATACATTCTAGGGAGCAAAAGCAGGTATAAGGAGGCCAGATGAAAAGCTGCAACAATAATCTATGTTAGAGATCCTGGTCCAGACCAAAGCATATACCATTTAAAGTCATGGAGCTAGATGAGAGCATCTAGACCATGAGCACACAGAGGAATGATCAGGGAAATGCAAATCAAAATCACAATTAGATATTACTTCACACCTGTTAGGATAGCTATTTCCCAAGAGACTAAAGATACCTAGAGCTGCTCAGGTTGTGGAGAAAGGGGAACCTGTGAGCACTGTTGGTGGAAATGTAAATTAGTACAGCCACCATGGAAAATAGTAGGAAGGCTCCCAAAGAAGTTAAAAACCAAACTACTGTATGACCCAGAAACCCTACTCCTGGGTATATATCCAAATGAAATGAAGTCAGTATGCTGAAGAGACATTGCACTCCTGTGATCATTGCAACACCATTCACAATAGCCAAGATATGGAATCAAACTAAATGTCCATCAGCTGATAAATAGATTTTAAATGTGGTATAGATATACAATGGAATACTATTTTTCTATAAAAAGAATGAAATCTTATCATTTGTAGCAACTTGTATAGAACTGGAGATCGTTATGTTGAGTGAAGACAAATACTGCATGATCTTGCTGTGGAATCTTATTTTAAAACATCAAATATTGTACACAGAGATAGAGAGCCAAGCAGTGGGTACCAGGGTCAGGGCAGAGGAGAAGATATGGAGAGATGTAGGTCCAAGATACAAAGCAGCAGATAGGGAGGATGAACAAATGTAGAAATTTAATGTATAATTTTAGGGTTACAGGTAATAAAATTGTATTGTGCTCAGGTGTTTGTTAAATAGGTAGATTTTAGCTGCTTTTTTAACTAGAAAGTGAATTTGTGAGATGGTGGATGATTAACTTGTTTCCCTGGAGTAGCCATTTTACTATCTATGTGTATCCTATAACATGTTGTAAACCTGATTTTTTTAAAAAGTAAGTAATCAACTATTTCCAAAGCTCTTAGAGGTCAGATGAAATGAAGGATGAAAAGGTAACACTAGCATTAGGGGGATTTGAGAGAATGAGTGCAGAGGACCATGGAGACAGCAATTACAGACAGTTCTAAAGTTGTTTTGCTCTAAAGGGAACTAGAGAAGAGGGAAGGTCGCTGGAGAATTGTGGTCTAGGGGAATTCTTTGCAGCAATGGTTAATAATTTTGACATATTTGTGTACAGCAGCGAACAAAATAGAATATCCACCCTTGTGGAGTTTATGCTTTATTACAAGGTGGAGGCAGAAGATAGGCGATAATAAATCACATAATGATATTAAACTGGCGATTAGATACAGCCCTCAGATATTGTATAGACCAACGATGGCGAACCTATGGCACATTTGCTACAGCGGGCTGCTCATTATCATTGAAAGCTAAAAGGTTCACCATCAGGGAGGTAGACATTTCACATTCAACACTTTCAAAATAGCATTATCCCCCCTGTCTTAGTTACTTTTCTCATTGTTGAGACAAAATACCAGATACTCAAAGCCAAGACAGGGTGGCATGGCAGAGGGGCATTACAGAGGAGGAAAAACAGTTCATGGCATGGAAGGCAGAAGGTAGGAGGCAGCAGAGTTAGCAAGCAGCAAGTGACAAGCAGCAACTACAGCAGCCCTCTTTCTGTCTCTTATATTCTGTCCAGACTCCTTGGCCTTAGGGTGGGTATAACTCACACCCAGGGTGGGCCTTCCCATTATCCACACCCAGAACCATGCCAGACCAATCAATGGATTAATTTAGTAATCACACACCCTTGATCCCAGCATCACACACTAATCCCAGCATCACACACTCTAGATTCAGCCATCTGTGAAAAGCCCCACTTGTCGCCACATGAGGCTTTCGGGAGACATCTAGACAAAAGCCACAACACCCCTACCTGCCCTTTCCACAACTTTTTTCTCTGTTTGTCTTTGTTTCCATGTCATTAAAAATGCCAATCACTGTCACCTAGGTCATTCAGGACAGAATCCTACCCTCATCCCCTGCAACCACTCTGTTCTGCAACTCAGTCTGCCAGCACAGTCATCTTTTAAAAATCTTTCCCCGGGAGTTTTAAGGTATTTGCTAAAAACCACAGATTTAGTAAGTGGTAGAGTCAAGATTTGATTTGCTTATGTCATGTTCCATTTGGGGCCGGCTTTCTGTATGGTGTAGGAAGGAGCTGGATTGTCTCAAGGTAAGGAGAATTTGAACATCACCAGAAATGCGCGTTTGTGTGCTTCTGACAGCCTGTCAGCTTATTTGATGTTGGTTTGGTTTTTGTAGGTGCACTGGTTTCATATTCCAGAAGGTTGGAAAGTTGGCTGCAACAGCTGTTGGAGGTGGATTTTTTCTCCTTCAGGTCTGTATATGAAGTGTTCTTAGATGTTTGAAAATTCTGCTTCTCCATTAGGAGGGACCACCGGGGTTTGAGGAGTTATAATGTAGTTCTGTCCATATTATGCTAGAATAGCTTTTGTACTTGTTTTTATGTAGTATTTTAAAAGCTAGTAACCATTTTACTCAGATTTTATCAATTACTAGTCACATTTTATTTCTTCATGTATAACATAGGAACAAAAGTATATATTATCATAGCTCCCTTAACTACTGAAATATTGAGCAAACGTGATTTCAAAACTACAAAATGAGACCCTGGTGCCCTGTGATATGATTTATTCTCATGAGTTAACATGTTCCCACCAGTTTAAACTGCCAGTGATATATGCATGACTGTCTCATCGGGCTGCTTGTACCGCTAGGGGTATAAACATATTTAATTACTTTTGTTGAACTTTTTACTAATAGAATTAATAAAAAGTCTATAAATGGACCAAATCTAGTTAGTTGATTAAATTTGAATAATTACTGCCCAAATAAATATTAATACTATTCATACCAATTAAAATTATTACAATAATCCATGGATTTATTTATTTCATTAAATTAAAAGAAATTTATTTATATTCATGAATTTTTTAAAAAATACATAAAGGTGACTGATTTGTGCAGAGTATGCACAACATTGTAACACATTTGGCTTTTTTGTGGCCGCAGCAGCACCCATTTTTTCAGATAATTTTTGATAACATTCTCTATATCACTTGTGTGAGTTTCTTGCCAATCCCAAATAAGCTGTTTTACAAAGTGACTGTTTTGTGAGTAATTTGCACCTGTGGCATTTTTTCAAGGGTTAATAGTTTATCAATAATTAATTCTATGAATTTTAACATGGAAATCTTACGAGTACCCCATTGCTGGTCTATATAATATCCATTTACAGTTGCTATACCACAAATTAGCTGTTACAATTTTTTATACCATTTTAATGTTTTTCTTAACTGTAATACCATGACGTCTGGTCTGCACCTTTTGGGGTTTTTTTGATTGTTGTAGTCAAAGACCCCCTGAGAAGCGGTTCAAGCTGCCCAGTGGGACAGTAATGTATGTACCACTGGTGGTTCAAGCCACTCGATAGGATGGTCAATTCAAATGAGAGCCACCAGACAGCGAGACATATGAATTATGGCCCCGTCATAAACATGTTAATGTGTCCAGCTGTTTTGTTGGGGACACTGAGCTGTCTCTTCGACCTGCAGTTTGTATTTCAGAAAGAGTAGATGCAGATTCTACGAGGCCAGAGAAAAAAACGGAACAGCTTCTGCAAGACAGAAGAAAACTCACACATTTCTTAATTCTGCAGCATTTGTGTTCAAATGTGGCTCTGCATTGGAATCACTGGTGGTCTTTAAAAAACACTGGTACTCATTAGCACCCCCAAGTCTGATTCCATTGGTCGCAGGCATGGGCTTTCATCAGAACATTTCACATTCCCAGAGTAACTGTGACGTGCAGCAGTCTGTGACTTGTCGAGTTGTGCCAGTCTTTGAATTTGTGCTACTTCTCCTCCTCCCACATTTGGCAACCCACATTTGGGCAAATAAGTTCTGTATTAACACGATCGTAGTGAGCTTTCCAGACAGGTCAGGTGAAGATTCATTGTGTGGAAGGAAGAAGCCGGTAATTAGCTGGGGCTCGGTTGAGTATAGTGTTGCTACATAACAAATTCTTTCAAACCTAGTGTCTTCAGGTAGCCATCTTTTTATTATCTCTCATGGTAAATGTGCATCAGAAGTTTGGGAAGGGGGAAGAGGGAAGGGGAGTGCTTGTAGCAGCTGATTCTCATGTGGTTATAGGCAGGTGTTGGCAAAGGGCTGGGGCAGGTGTGAGCTGGCTGAACCTCTGTGTGTTGGTGTCTGCCTCAGTTTTTCATGCTGATAATTGCTCAGCAGCAATTTAGTAGATGATTCTTTTCCTGATATTTGCATTGTTGTCTCTGTCGTCAAAATCCATACACATGTGGATCTGACTCTGGTTTCTCTACGCTGTTCCACTGGGCAACTCGCTGTCTTTATAACGGCATTAAGCCTTGACATTTGGTAAAGCAACTTCCTCCACCCCATTCTTCAGCGTTTCATGGCTACTTTTGTTATTTTTGCTCATCCATCTAAATTTTAGATCAAGCTTGTTCAATTACTTTAAAAAAATTTGTTGAAATTTTTAGTGGAATTGCATTGGAACAATATGACCTGGGGAAGAATTAATGTATTTTCTGATCTTGCAGCATCTATCTGTGAACATGGGCTTTCTATTTATTTAGGTCTTCTTTAATGTCATTGAATAGAGTTTTGTTATTTTTCCATATAGGTCTTGTACATTGTGATTTGGCTTTATTTCTGGGTACCTTATGGCTTTAATCACTCCTCCGTTTGATATAAAATTTGAAACTACACGTTCTAATTCACATTGGAATATTGAAATGCATTTGATAACTTACATTGCTCTTATAGCCAGCCACGTTGCTAGAGTCTCTTACTTCTGAATTGTTTGGGATTCTTTTGGGATTTTACCCATCTATAAACACAGTGGCATTTTTTCTTCACAGTCTTTATGAATTTATTTTTCCTTACCAACCTGTAGTTCATTTCCAACCTTCCTTGAAGCATGCGGGCCGTTGTTTGCAGCTCACAGGGTTCTGATTTCACTCACTGTGCAGCAGCAGCACTCACAGGTCATGTGCCTGTTTTCAGCATATTAGCTCTTGGTCCACATTCTCCTTCTGTATAGTCAGCTCTCACAGCCTGGACTCTGGCATTTCTCCTTCACAGCAAGAAGTACAATACTAAGCTTTGTTTGTAGAGGCACTTCTTTTCCCAGTTTTGCTTTTCTTACTCCTTTTCTGCAGTGCATTCCTCCAGTGATGCCAATAGAGAGCAGGAAGCTACCTCCTAGTCCTGACCTGGGCAATGCAGAGCCCTTCACTACCACCAGTACTGCTTTTGCTATTTTGGAAAAAAAAATCAGTGTGTTTTTTGTTTTGTTTTCTGGGGTTTTTGTTTTGTTTTGTTTTTTGGTATTATGTGTGGGTCTCTTTCTGTACTTTTCCTTCTGTTCCATTGATTTGTGTATCCCTTTGATACCAGGCTGTCTTGACTGCTGTAGCATTACAGAAAAACCTAAAATCAAATAGTGTGAGCTTCCTCCAGCTCTGTTCTTTTTTCTTTTGCTACTCAGGATCGAACCCATAGCTTTGTTCGTTCTAGGCAAGTGCCTTACCACTGATCTACGCCCCCGGCCCCAAGTTTTCCATGTACACAGTGTGTCTCTATTTGGATTGGTTTTGAGTTCTTTCTTTATTATTGTGTAGTTTTCAGCATATGGATCCTGTATGTTTTGTTAGATTTATAACTAGTATTGAAGTATTCCTGCAGGTATTGTACGTCATTTAAAAGTTTTTGGGCCAGGGATTTAGTTCAGTGGTTAGAGTGTTTGCCTTGCAAGCATGAGGCCCTGAGTTCAATTCCCGGTACCGAAAAAAAAATAAAAAAATAAAAGTTTTTTTTTTCATGTTGTTCAAATTGCTAGCAGATGGAAAGCCAGTTGATTTTGTGTGTTGAACTAAGTCTAGGAGTTTTCATTTGTTTTTTGTTGCATTATTTGAGATTCTCTATGTGGGCAAAGGTGTGTATGAGTAGGGACAGTTTCACTTCCTTTCCAATCTGGATGCCTCAGTTGTTTTTCTTGCTTTGTTCATTCACTACAACTTCATTTCTGGCATGATGTTGAATAGGAATGTAGAGGGTAGACATATTTTCCTTGTTCCTAACTTTCATCAAACTTGTTCAGTGTTAGCTATGCGATTTTTTGTAGATGTTCTTTATTAAGTTGAGGAAGTTCCCTTCGAGTTTACTGAAAGCTTTGTCATGAGTGTGTGTTGAATTTTGTCAGATTTTTTGAGTCATGCTTTGAGGATAGACCAGATGGTACTGCAGGCAAAACAATTCAGTAGTGCCTTGCATTCTGGTTTTCCCTAATCTGGTTGTTGCTGTTTTTTGTTTTTTGGTTTTTTTTTCTTTTTGGTCAGATCTCTCAAATAGCTATTCTGTGTATTCTGTTGGTTTAATAACAATTCTATGGGGAAACTGGGTAAAATAAATGAGCTGCAACCTTTGGTTAGCATGTAATTTTTTTATATTCAACTATGTTGCTGCTGTAAGAAGCTTTGTTCTTTTTAGTACTAATACTTGGTTGTATAAACATGGCACAGTTTATCTGTTCCCCCACTGAGGGACTTGTGGGTTATTTCCAGTTACTGAGTATTCTAAGCAAAGCTACTATGATGGCTTCTTCCATCCTGGATGTGGCACATGTAGTTTCAGTGTTGGTAGAGAATGCCAAATTGTTCTCTAAAAGGCTCTGGTTAATGCTCTCAGTAAGAATGTATTAATAGTGTTTCCCCACATCTTCACCAACATGGGATATTTTTAATCTTTCTGTCTAATTTTGTAAAAAATTACAGTGACTCATTATTTTAATTTATACTTCCTGGTACTTTGTGAAGTTGAACTTTTTCTTTTTCTTGGTCAATTTGTTATGTGAATTGCCTTTACCCATTTTGCAACTGGGTTTTTTTTTCCCTGACTGATCTCTGTAAGAACTTCACTTTTTTATGAGTATTAATGTTTTATTCATGATACAAATATTTTCTTCAGCCTGTCCTGTTTGAGTCATTGGTTGGTGGTGTCATTAAATAAAATAGGGACTAGAGGAAGAGCAACTGTGGGAGGAAACTCTAAAAGGGTAGAGTTTCCATTTTAGATATGACTTACCAAAAATTGGGTAGAGAGAAGTGATACTGATTGGGGATGGAGTGATGGGCTATATTTATTCCCTTTACTCCTTGGATAACACTAACCCATCATAAAACTGGGAATTCGAATCAATTTTATCATGTTGGAAATTCCGTGATAAAATAGTTTTCACTGAGTGCTCTATTTTGATTTTCATTTTACCATCGTATTTGTTAAGCCAACTTAAAAATGTAAAGAGAGAGAAGACCATAAATAAATTGAAAGATTGTCAGCAGTTATTGAGGGCTCGTATGTTTATTTGCAGTGCCCAGCATGCATAGGGTGGATGCTGAGTAGATACTGAATGAATGCCATCCTCTACAAAGAGCCAGAGATCAGTCCTCTCCAAAAACGGAAAGTCCGAGAGTTTCAGCTGTCTGCTTCATGATTTATCCTGACAAAAGGAAGTAACAAGTCTCTGTTTCTCATTTGTTTTTATCATTGTTGTTGAAACTGTAGCTTGCAAATCACACTGGATACATTAAAGTCGACTGGCAGCGAGTAGAGACAGACATGAAAAAAGCCAAAGAGCAGCTGAAGATTCGTAAGAGCAACCAGATAACAACCGAGGTCAAGAGCAAAGCTGAGGAGGTGAGGCTTGTTTTGTTCACATACAGTGTGCAAAGGGTACAGACAGAAGTGAAGTAGACATACCAGTATCTCAGCAATGATAAGGTTAAAGATTACAAAGAACTTGGAATAATAAGACAAAAGCTGTATTGTATAGGTCAGCCTTGGTTGAAACATCTTTAATTCAGAGGCATTTTTTAAAGCTGCATAATTAAGGCATTTGGTGGCCTTTGTCAGTGAATGTACAAAGTGATACTGATAATACTTGTGGTTAACTAGTTCTTGTTGGATTGGGAGTACTATCATGGGTGGGAAGTAAGTCCTACTGCCAGTGTGATCATTTTGAGTTATTTGTCTCCAAGCCCACTTCTCTCTGAAACATCTACACTCTGTTTGTTCTACACGTAACTAGTAGGACTGTCTAGCTGAGGGGTTGGCAGACTTCTGTAAAGGGCCAGATGGTAAATATTTTCAGCTTTGTGGGCCATATGGTCTCTGTCATAACTATTCAACTCTACCATGTAGAATGAAAATAGCCATAGATGATGTACGAACAAGTAGGTGTGGCTGTGCAGTAAAACTTTATTTAAAAGCAGACAGCAGGAGCATACAGCCAGGTTAGGTCATATTGGCTAGCATCGAAGGGACAGGAAACTTCTGTATTTTGCTACTTTATTACCTTTAGAAACATGTTAGATATCCCAAGGAATTAAGTATATGGAACTGGGAAAAAATAAACTGGGATTGGGGTGTCAAGAAAGTGGCTGGTCCCTTTTATAGCCTGAATCGTGAGATTCTGCCACTAGCTCCCTCTAGTTTCATGGGGAAGAGGAACAGATTTGGTGCAGAAGAAGAAAACACCCTTTGTCCTCCTCAGGGTTCTTGTGTGCCTAGTGGCTTTTCATGCTAGGCACTGGGGACTTAAAGGTTAATTGGAACACTCCTTGTCCTTGAAGCAGTCACACTAGTAGCAGTGACAGGAAACTGTCATATAATCAAGTAGAATAGTAGTAGAAGATGAGGTGCTTAGGTTAAACGTGGCAGATAAACACATGCATTTATCTCTACTTCCTTCTGAAGTGTTTCTGAAAGGTGGTAACAAAGTGAAAAAAAAAGTTCAAACTCAAAAGGACGCGAGAACAGGATATCAACACCAGTACATAAGAGATGTCAGCAATTTCTAGAAGTTGGAAAAAGGGTAGTTGAATGGTAAATGACTTATTAGCAAAGTAGAAAAATATTGAGCAGACACCCCAGCATGCCAGGTATGTGGTGACAGTCTCTGTATGGTGGCAAGCTGGTACCGTTATCCACAGCGGGGAAGTGGCAGTGGCAGGCATGTGTGCGGGATCTTAGAACCTGTTTTCTGATTTGGAAAACAGAATGAAGATGTTAACTTCAGTATTTAGCAACGAAGTGACTTTAGTGTTAGTGGTAGAGTTGAATGGCAAGTAGTAAGTTGAAGAATAAATAAAAAGAAAGGAAAAATAATAAATACATATAGTTATTTCAAGAAGGCAAAGCCTTTTTTCTTTCCCTCCCGTGGTACTTTCTTCCTTCTTTTTAATTAAAAAAAATTTTTTTTTAATTTCCAAGATCACATTCGTCGTAGTTAATTTGTACCTGTACATGATACATCTTGGTTCCCCCCCTTCTTCCCCATCCCTCCTTTCCACTCCCCCTCCCTTCCCTATCTTTCCTATCTTTCTTCCTTCTAAGATAGTACTTTATTTAGGAAATGTGGAGGTCCAGCAGAGTTAGGGGAAGGAGTGGGAGTAAAGTTTGAAGACTGATTCAAAGAGAATGGGGTGGCAGAATGATGGGGAATTTAGGGTGTCAATACATGGATGGGGGATGAAGTCACTGTACTTGAGTTCAAGGAATAATTAGGCCAGGATGCTATCAGTCAGGAGCCATAAAGGGTGCCTGAGTGTAAGCTCTGAGCCTCAGATGCGCAGGAACTTTACAAGAGGGTGGAAGGGAGATGGTAAGCTTTGTAGTGTAAGGAAATAAGGATGTTACCTATTAATCATCGGTAATAGAGATGCATCTTGATATTAGCATCCTTTGCAAAGTAACGCATCTGCTAAATCTTCTGTTTCCAGGTTGTGTCATTTGTGAAGAAGAATGTTGTAGTGACTGGAGGATTTTTTGGAGGTTTTCTGCTCGGCATGGCATCCTAAAGAGGACAGCTGTACTTCCATTTTCTGTTTTTTTCCAGCCAGCCTCCACACTCCATCATTGGGCATCAAGTGTCTCCTCTTCCTCTTCTTCTCCTGTGCCTTCCTCCCTATTGTGATAGATCTGAGTGGCTTCTCTAGGCATCTGTTGGTACAAGTTAATACCGGCCCTACCATGAGCTTGAAAGTGACAGAAGAGACAGTAGACATTAGCTCTCCTCCTGGTACACTCCCTGCTTGGCCAACTCTAGGTCATCAAGAATGTTCCTTTTCCCCCTTTGTAAGATGCTTACCAGAACACATTGCAAGATGGTTTACCACGGAGGATGTTATGATCCTCACAGAAGCACATAATTATCTTATTATGTGCTGCATGGAAAGGAACTGAATACATTTGCCTTTAAGCGTGAACAATTTTGATACCTTGGTGTGTACTTCGTTTTTTAGTTGATTTTAGATTACAGGAGTAGAGCTATTTATACAGGAGGAGAGCTATAATTATCCTGATAAAAATGGCAGCCTAGGTGAGGATTTAGGTCAAGTGATAGAGCGCTTGCCTAGCAAGCACAAGGCCCCGAGTTCGATCCCCAGCATCCACCCCCAAATGGCAGCTTAAGAACTATAACTGAAAAAATCTGAATATGAAATGAATTTAGGCTAAAGGTATATGCTGTGTTGAAGATACTGTATCTGATAGAAAAGTCTTTAGGGAAAGCAACTCCTAGAAATCCATTGTTAGATGGTTAGATGACTGTTGTTCAGGAATGTTTTCTGTCATACTGGATAACACGTGTCAGGGCTGTTTCTAAAGGGTGTATTTATAGTAAAAAAATATTTAGGTGGGAGAAGAAGGAAGCTCTTGGATTCTTTCATAGAAAAGGTTTTATGTGGCTGGGCCTGGTGGCACATGCCTGTAATCCCAGCTACTTGGGAGGCAGATTTAGGAGGGTAGCAAATTCAAGGGCAGCCTGGGCAATTCAGAGACCCTGTCTCAAAAGAAAAAGTTAAAAAAGGGTTGGACGCTGGGGATTTAGCTTAGTGGTTAGAATGCTTGCCTAGCAAGTGCAAGGCCCTGAATTTGATCCCTGGAACAAAAAAAAAAAAAAAAGAAAAAAAGGGTTGGGGACATAGTTCAGTGGTGGGACACTTGACTGGGCATTTGTGAGGCCCTGGGTTCAGTCCCCAGCACTGCAAAAAAAAAAAAAAAAGATTTGAAATGTGAAGTATTGTTCACATCTGTCAAAACATTAGGGGTAGCCATAGCTCCTGTGTGCCAACTCTTGTTTCTTTACCCAGTTTCTACAAGATACGTCATTTACCAGAATTTGAAAAGAAGTAGCATTCCAGGCATTTAGAATTGAGAAATACAATAGTACAGTATATGTGGAATAAATTTCCATCATTAAGTGTAATCTGTCTCATGATGACTTCCAACTCGCAGAATTATTCTTTCAAATAAAAACTGATACATACACACATTTAGAGTCTTGATACATTTACTGTAACCTCAACTTGAACATCAGCTTTCAGAGGGCAAGGCTTCTGTTGTCTTAACTATTATACTCACGGGGTCTAGCACTTAATAGGCGCTGAGAATTAAATATATGGCTAAGAACCTTGTGGGCTTACCTAGTAAAGGTTAATTTTACTCAGAGTTAGTTCTTAAACTTGCAGGTGGTTCCACGTAAAATATTTGTGTTTCTAATCTCATAATTTAAGATGTTTGCCTTTTAATCTATTTTGAGAATGATGTATTGAATCTGAATATTGAAAAACCCAGTACATGGGTAGAACTTTATAGAATTTGCCTATTTGCATTTTCCTCATTACATTTGAATAGTATTTAAGGCAACATAACCTACTTGTAATATGTATGAATCATCCCCAAATCATCATGGTATGAGCCTCTTTACTATTTTTTTGTACAAACTTAAAAACTTTTTGCTTTTTATTATGGAAACTTTGAAACATATGAAAGTAGAGAATATACTACAGTGACTCCCTTTGTGTCCATCACCCACCTACAACAATCATGAAATCATAGCTGTACTTACTTGTTTTATCAATTATTGCAAAACAAATACCAAAGAATCATTTTGTCACATTGCAATATGTGTTGCTAAAGGGTAAGTACTCTTTTCAAAAATCATAAGAACAGTACCTTGTACCAAAACAGTTCTTTCATATCATTGAACATCTGGTCATTGTTCAGCATTTCCTTACCTCAGGTGATACACATTTATTTTGTTTGAATCAAAACCCATACAAGGTCTGCATTACATTTGGATCATCTGAGTGTTTTAATCCTATAATTTCTTTCTTTTTTTTTTTACTTAAAACATATTTACTGATGACACTGACTCATCCATTTTCTAGTTCCCTACATCCACCTGAGGCCTGGGACTCTGGGTTGTGTGATTTGTGGTCATGGCTGTAGCCACTGGTAACTGTACCTTTGACTTAACCCACACCAGTGGAATGGTGACAGCAAAAGCTAACAACAAAAACAGCCGGGCCTGGTGGTGCCCGCCTGTCATCCCAGCACTGAGAAGGCTGAGGCAGGAGGATCACTGGGAGCTTGAGGCCTAGGTGGGCTACATAGTAAGTTCAAGGCCTGCCTGAATTACATAGCAAGACCCTGTCCAAAAGACAAGAAAAGCTAAAAGTGCCCTTTTGAGCTGCACTGGGAAGGCGTGGCCACCAAATGCTTCTCCTGTAGGGTGAAGATTTGCTGCCTTTTGTGTTGGTGAGCACAGCAAAAATTAGGTTGGCCTAAACTTCCCTTGAGAAGGTTGCAGTAATAGTCTGGTATCAGACTCCATACTGGTTGTCTGAAATGAGGTCATGTGTCCCTCCTTAAGTTTATTCTCAGCTGGCTGCTGCTGAGACCTTGAAGGGCCTCGCTGAGGTCCATGTTGCAGATTGGCCTCATCCTGATACTACAAAAGTGGCCTTGAGCACTGCTCACTTGGAATTGTGTAGAGCTGGTACACACCTCAGTTCAGTTTAGCTGAACCCTCATTGAAGTGGTCTCGGGCCTTTAGGGAGACCAAGCTGAGGCCTCATGCCAGCGGCTTCGCTTCAGGTGGAGCGGGCATATCCCTTGATTGACCTTGAGCGTTGTCCATATGCACTGTCTGGAGAAGTTTGGTTCACAATGTATTCGAGGTTGTGGCGCCCCCTGCAGGCCCGGGTGTGGTAGCACTGCCCTCGCGGCTTCTCCGTGAAAGCTACACACAGCAAAAGAGACCTACATACCGAAAACCTCCTGGCAGGATTCCCGCTGTCCCTTCCCCTTTCTGCACGCGGCAGTGCCCGGGGCTCTTTTGTCCCCTCCCGGGCCACTGAGGCTCCGCGCTGCACGTTCACCACTCCTGGCAACCTTCTGAGCCAGTGATGGGGTTTGACAAGTCGGCTGACGTTCTCCCTAGCGTCGGGCAGTGAGGAGTGTGCAGGAGCAGTTTCCTTTCCTCCTGGGCATCAGGAGGTGGACGCTCATGTTTTTCCAGTCTCCACGATTCAGTGTCCTCAGTGCTGATCTTGAGCTTCCTTTGAGTGCCACTGTCACTGTGCTAACGTGCTAACCAAATTCTGCCACCCAGGTGAACCCTTGTTTGCTCAGCCCTCTCAGCCTGTCACTTGTGGGGAGAGCCCTTGCTGCTTGATATGGGCAGGTACTCCTCATGGATTCTGGCAGAAGACCAGATGTGATCCTGGCGGGAGGACTGGATTCTACAAGGAATGAACTCTTGGATAATTCCAGCTAACATGTTCCTGGGGTGGGTGCTTGTGGTTTCCAAAGACAGATTTGTGTATTGACTATTTTAAGAATGGTCTTTCCAGCATCCTTTTATTTGACTTTTGCCAGAAAGGTGGGCCTAACTAGTGGCCGAGCTCCTATTTGAAAATTTTACTTTTGTACAGTTTGTGACAATACCATAAATATCTGCTTGGAAAAATGGTATAGGGATGGATTTAAAATTTCTGAGTATCATCAGTGTTTGGGATAATCTGAAATTCCAGCCCTGTAGGAAAATTAGAATACTGCCCTCTGCTCCCTCCACCAAATCATCAGCTTCATTTCTCTGCTCTGATGTGGAAGATAAGTGCCTGGCATGGTGGCACACACTTGTAATCCCAGCACTCAGAGGGCTGAGGCAGGAAGATCACTGTGAGTTCGAGGCCAGCCTAAACTGTATAGGGAGACCCTGTCTCATAAACAAAAGTAAATAAAATGGAGGTTGAGAGCATAACTTCTCACCTGTTAAAAGTTCTTCCTTGAAGACTGAGTTTCAGTGCTAATCTCAATCCCTATCAAATAAAAAGCCTATCAAATGTTAAGCCTTATCCAATGGCTGTCTTATTTTTCTTATAACAGCTAAAGCGAGTAAGATTTAAATGAATGTCTTCCAATAGATCTGTTGACCTAAACTGAGACAGGACAGTTTAAAGGAGGGAACAATTGATTTGAAGCTTTTAGAACTCGAAGTCTGTACCTTAGGAATAAAACATTTTAAACAGCCTGAAACTCAATAATTTTGTAATAAAATGAAAACAATCCATTTGTTATAATCCTAATGTAAATCTCACCATCAATTAATAATTTTAAGTAATTTAGATTGAGATGATATAAACATAGTTGTAAAACACCTTATTGTTTTACTGTTAATACAAGGATTCACTTAAATTATTTCATGGGAATTTAGCATTATTAACTTTGGTTTGTGGACCAATGTTCCCAAGGCAGTATTTCTCCAAGTATCAGGAGAACAATCACCCAAAGAAATTCTCTGCAAAAATAGGTTCACTTGGCAATGTAACACTCCTTTCCAAAGAATTATCATTTACATTAGCATATAAAAAACTAAAGCATGACAGGAAAGTAACCTGTTTACTTGTGTCTAGCCCAGATATCTCCCAAATATCTGAGCACAGAAGCCTTTTTTTTTTTTCCCGTTTAAATAATTCCTAGAAACTTTTGGGGAATGCTGCTTTAAAGAAAACAGCTTCAAGCAATAATGGTATTTGGACATTAAGGACTTGTAAGAATTACTCCTGCTTTTATTCTGATAGTTGTCTTTTAGAAAGGCATCTTTTATTTATTTGAAAGTCATCTTTTTCTTTTGGGGGGAAGGGGCAGTGGTGGATCTAGCACCTATTTGGGGAAAACAAATAGCCATAAAGTAGCTGCAAAATGCCAACAAGCTTCCCTCAGCAGTTCTGTATTAATATCTGGATCTACTGTAAAGCTTTTGACGATAAGGACACAAAGAATAGATAAAGCACTAACATTTCATTCTATTGCTGCCTGCCTGCCAATGAAATGTGTTCTTCGGTTCCTTTACAATAAGGTAAGCAACTCCTGGCTGGGCACTGTGGTGGGAATGTAAAGCAGAAAGAAAGGCTCCTGCTGGCATCTGGAAGGACCCTTTGCATTACTGGAAATACAACAGGTATGGAGTTAGGCTAAGTTTTGAATTAATTTAGCATGTAATCTAGGAAAGGAGACATGAGTCTTCACCTAACATGCCTCTCATGACTTAGGTTTTATAAATGGCACTAGTGGTCTGAACTCAAGTGCTAAAGAAAACTCATTAATAGTTGTATCTAATAACCTTAAAATACATTGAGCACCAAACCAAAAATGTTCACTTAAACAGATTTATTTTAGCAGCTCAGTTTTTACATTCTATATATTTTTCTTTTAATACATTTCTGTCTATTCTGCATAGATGGCATATTCATTAACTCTTGCAGTTGACTTTTTCATTTGCTATTTGCTGCTACCTGGCCTAAAAGAAGTCAGGAAGGATAAACAAAATGTTCTTGGTGGAAACAAAGCAGCATTTAACTTCTCAGCAGAACGTTACTTCGGTGCAGACTTCAGTGCCAGCTTTTCTCCCTCTTCTTTTTCAAATCCTGAACAGACAGGAGATCTTCCCTTGGGATATCGAGCACAACACTTACGCAGTTCTTGAATGACAGCCTGACACTTTGATTCCATGTAATTGTTGGCTGAAAAACAGGCAGACCCTAGTCGTGATCTCATTGGACTAAGAATGTACAGCAAGATTTAGATCAGCACTTTCCACCCCTTTTCACTTTCAGTACATATTAAACAAAGCAAGTAGATATACTCAAGTCCACTGGATTCTTTCTCATTTAGAGACCTGTTAACAGGTCAATTAGGAAGAAAAGTATTATTTACAAAGTAGTTGAAAACTACTTTAATATATAATTTCATTTCCTTTTAAGGTCAGATTAATAGCTTATGTGACTTTTTAAGAGGCACTTGTTTTTGATGTATTATTGGTCACTGATCCCTTTTGGTAATTTGATAAATTACAAAATTGCACATAATTCACATATGTAAGAATAATTTTGTTTTTTACAAACACATACAGAATATACAACAAAGACCTTACAACCTCCATAGCCTAAAATATCACCTATTTGGCCCCTGATAGAAAACATTTGCAGATTCCAGGTGATCTGAGGAGGTGCATGGGAATTCGTCATAACTCTCAACAGTTATGAGACCCTGGACAATTGTACAACTTATGTCTATTTTTCCATCTATAAAATGGTGGTCACTGTAGCTTCTACCGAATGGATAAAAAGACTAAATGTGTAAAGCCTTTGTCACCTAGTAAGTATTTAGTCTTTCCAGGTCTCAATCCTTTCACACTGTATCAGCTCTTTTTAGTTTGATTTATTCCCCTTTACGGGTCAGTTGCTACTTCAAATAAGATAAGGTTTTATTTAGAAGAAATTAAATGCAAGTTTCTCCCCTTTTTTCCTAAAGTGAAAAAGAGTAAAACTGAAATGGCACTATACATTAATATTCTAGAATAAAAGATTTTATAAAATATTGTTTATATCATAAAATGAATTAAGAATGAAATACACAAAGGTTTTCTTTGATGGTGAATATTTGGAGGAACCTTCAGCATTTTTCCTTCACACCTTTCTATATTTAATAATACGAAAAATGCAAAAAGCCAATTTTCACATAGTATTACAGTGTTTGTTATTTGCTTTTCTGGCAGTAATCACTTGCAGATTAAAAAATAGTCCTCTAAAAAACAGTCCTCTAATATTTAGTCAAACATAGCAGCTGATTTAAAGCCCAATGGACAAATCCTATCAAATATGCTTTAACTGAAATTTACTTTTGCCATTAAGAGTTAGTTGCTGACTGTGGCAACTGAATTCCACTTGTAATTTCAACTCCCCTCCTACCAGATTGCTTTTAAAAAGTGAGTTGTCAGCTGCAGTGAAGACAAGTTTTTCTGTTTGGTTTTGGCAGTGCTGAGGATCAAATCCAGGGCCTTGAGCATGTGCTGGGCAATTACCAAGGAGCTGCACCCCCAATCCCCCAGGGCTAGTTTTAAAACTAGTCTTTTTATAAAGGGCCTTCCACGGTTCAGTAATTCTCAACTTGGCTAGGCAGTGAAATCATTTTGTTAGCTTTCTAGAATGATTCCTGTCCAGACACTAGACTTGGGAAATCTCATTTAACTGTTCTAGGCAATGCCCTGCAGGTGATTCTAATGTACAACCAAGATTGTGAACTCCTGGCTTAGATCACATTACTTTTTGTCTCCTCTATCTTTGATATTACAATGGGAGAAATCATCAGGATAAATTACAGAAATGTTACAGTCTGAGAAAAGAGTTAATGTAGGTTGCTGATAAAAGAATGGTCTTATAGTTATTTCACAGGTAAAGTTGAAAAATACTTAAAAAGCATGCGACACACTACCTTGTAAACATTTCTGTATTTCACAGGCTTGTTTCTGGCACGGATCCTTTTGTGGCATATCTAGAAATCTAAATCAAGAAAAATGATTTTTATTTTGCTTTTTTTTCCACACACACTATAAAGCCCCACTGCATGGAATTTTCTTCTGAGACAAGCAGTATACCCTTACAAGTCCTGGAAAACAATTACACTAAAAATAGTCTTCCCATTTATATGATGAACCAACTGTGTTTTTATCATATCCATTTCATTAAGTTTGGAAGATATAAATAGATTTACATGAGACAAAACCCCTTAAATTCAATCTACTCATCTTGAACATTGTAAAGCAATGCTGGGCTACAGGAACATGATGCTGCAGCTCAAGGGGCCTGGCCCACTGTCCAGCTCTGTGATTCACGAAGAAACTCTTGGTAAGCGATTCAATTCCTTGAGCCCTTTTCTTTACTATTCACATATAAAATGGGAATCATACCTACCTCAGAGCCCTGATGGAAGGACTAAATGTGAAAAAGTATATAAAGTGCATAGTACAGTGCCTGGAGGCAGTAAAGAGTCAATACTTGCTAGGTGTTATTCTCAAGACATTTTTTTAGAGGAGGTCTCACTATGTACGTTACCCAGGCTGGCCCCGAACTTGTGGGCTCAAACAACACTCCTACTTCAGCTTCCCAAGTAGCCGGGACTACAGGTTACCATGCCTAGCTCAATACTTGCTTTAAAAAGTAAAACCTCAAAGTATAAAAAGTGTTATAGTTAACTCAGAAAATTCTTTACAGGTAGTAAATGCTCTCCTAGGAATCAACACTATTTGGTGCTATTACTTTCTGAGAGAGGTGCCAGTTAAGCAGCTAAAATAATCTTTAGGAGCTCTTATGAAAACCAGATTATTTGAAGTATTGTTACTAGGGAAGAAATTTAAGTGCCCACAATTTTGATCAGCGACTTCTAATAATCTGAAGAAACATTTTCAGAAAGAAAACAGGCCTAGGGGCCTTTACAACTAATTTCATCAATACAAATACCACCACCCCAGACCTCCTAAATTCTCAACAGATCCAAATCAGGTCAGTACTGGGATGGGAAACACTAGAACAAACCCTAGGATATTTACAGGGTGGGAGAAGGAAAGGCTGGTGAAATTCTGCAAGGCAAATAAATGACAAATAGATGTTGATGCTGCTAGGAGCTGCTCTCTTCTCTCTAAATCAGTACCAAGTCCTTGGTGATCAGGGCATCTGTTCTGTAGCACGTGCTGACTTTTGTGGGATTCATCAGACCCCAGTTCCAGCCGGTGATGTCCGTTAAAGGTTCTATGGCAATTTCCAAACGAGTCAATTTCAAGTCATGTGTCCTGACTAAGTGCTTTTGTTGACTCACTTTCTGCCTGTGTAACTCTCTCTCTGCAGTGTCACTTGCAGTGTTCTTCATGACCCTTGCTAAACTTCTATGTTCTTGAGCAGTTTTTCAACCCACTCCCTCCCCCCAGGCCCAAGAGTGGGTGCACTGCAGTGGTGGATGAAGTGATTGCCATATACTGAACAGAACAGAGGAGCATATCTTCCTAGAATCCCAGCACCTGGAAAAAAAAATCATTAAAATCACCACAACTGAACAGAGTGGAAATGAAGAAAGGGAGGAAGGAAGAGAAATAGAAATACATACCGGGTTAATCATCAGGCAAAAGCTTAAGCAACAGCTCCTGTACTCCCCTGACCTGTCAGAAAAATAAAAGTTTATAGAGTACTCTGTTATAAGAGTCCTAATACAATGGAAAATGATTAAGCAACATGTATACCATTAAATGATGCTGTATCTGCCACAAGCGAGAGTTGTTATCCATGTAGCGCTCCTCTGGGTAGAGTTGCCACATGAGAGGTAGCTGGGAGGTAAGAAGGTGACTTGGCCTAGCTGCGTCACCTAAGGGAACCTGAACTTGCTGGACTCGTGCCCTTAGGAAACTCGTCTCCTAATGGAAAGGAATGATCAAAACCAAAGACTTCAGAATATTGAGACCGGATAGAAATCAAGTTTCTTGAAAGCAAACTCAAAGAAATAAGCACAATGAAAATAGTTACCTCTTCCACGACAGCCACCCATGTGCGCTGGTATTCGTCGCGGTAGATACCCTCTTGGTGAACCCAGAGGTGATCGGGTGGAGCCCCCACATCCTCTCCTGCCATTCTGGGCTTTGGGTTCCAACTTTATCCCTGCTTTTCTCCACCTAAGCCTGCAGCACCCGCGCACAGGACACAGGTGTGACTTTCTTGGTTTGAATGAACTCACCACTGAGCAAGGTGACCTGGGACTAGCAACCACCAACCAGAAAAAAACTCATACATGTCTATTTGCACAGCCTGATTAGAACCAAGGACATTGGAAGTTTTCTGCAAGGCTGAAAGTAACAATGAAGTGTCACTCAGGCAGAGCTTCAAGGTTATGTTATTGACTATGAAACACTCAAGGATTCTAGATAAGTTCTGTGGAAGTACAGGATGAATACTATGAGAGGCTGATCACTAGTTTCACATTCTTTGCATTCACAAGACAGTATCTGGCAAAATGTAGCTAGTGGCAGAAAGTAACAGGAGCATGCCTAAGGACACATTATTTTGGCAGGAAGGCAGTAAAACAGACACATGTGTGCCATATTCTCCAGGTAAAAGCCATTTCCAAGCAGTTTCCATTTTTTAAAAAGTAGGCTTATGAGTCATCTCTGGTTTTCTACAATGAAATTAAGAGTTTAAGGACAAAGGACAAATTGTATCAGTCTACTAAGAAAGGTTACTTATAGCAGTGGGACATTTCCAAAAGGGGATTTTCATGTTAGGAAAAATATTTAGGGCAGCTTCATGGAATTTCTGAGGTACAAGCAACTGTGGGGATCACGGTGATTCTAAACTGAGTGACAGCAAATTATAATTATTCATTTAGATGTTTGTTTCATTTTAATAATGCTGCAGGATGTCATTTTCCCATACAGACATAGGTTTAGATTTTTATTTCCCAAGCCAGAAAAGCCCCTCTTTTGAGAGGTGTAAAGGAAGCACACTTCTGCCCAGCCCTGAATCTGATTTCAGGACCTCACAATAACTTGACATCTACTTTGCACGAATGGATCTTTCGAACCCTGATCATGGCCCTGCAGTTTCACATATTTCTACCTTCCAGAGACAAACATGCAATTGGGGGATTTGTCTCACAGAACACAGACCTCCTATTCCCACCAGGTAGCCACTGGGTGGGAAAGAAAGTGCAGCATAGCTCGGGAGGTTGGTAGAACCCTCAGTGTGAGATTGTGCAGAGCAAACCCGATGCCAGAATTGGGACACAGAATAGGAAAAAGCCAGAGATATAAATCAAGCAAAACTAAGTCTTTTTTCTCAAGGATAACAATGTGAGTCTGATTTTTTTTTTATAACTAGTTTGCCTTCCCTAAAAAGAAAGTTAAAAAAAAAAACCCAACTTTTATAGACTTAAGAAGTGGTCTGATTTTGTGAATAATTTAAGAGCATCACAGTTGCTTCACCTGTTCTACAGTGAGTGGCTATGAATCTAATTCTGGCATGGGCACCTGTTTCCACACAGATGTGCTCTATTTCAAACTCATCCAAGCAGAACCTCTTTCCTTAACCAAAGCCTTAACCAAATTTCTCTCCACAGCAACACCACCTCTTCTGATTCTGTACACTCAAAACTTAGGAGTTGTCTTGGATTTCTTCTTTTTCTTCAATTGCTACATCCTGTTACCAATTCCAGCAAGAGCCACCACTACCAATGTATCGAAAGCAAACTTTCCCCAAATACCAGGCTCATTTCAAGCTTCATACCATTTTCTCTTCCTTTCCACTTGTCTAAAACGCATAAGCCTCTAGCTATATTATTTTAAGCCATTTTTTCCACTTAACAGATATCATTGTTCTACCTCCCCTTCTCCCCAGAGCTTTGGAAAGAAGTGATCCAAACAAAAATCCAGTAAACACAGATATAAAAATAAAATATATTACTATATTAAATACATTTAATATGTGAAAATAAATTAATATATAAATATATTAAACATAAAACATTAATATATTAAGTTATTATGCATTAATGTATATGTTTATACTAAATTAGTTTATATCAAATAGATATATTGATTTTGAGCACAAAAGGCATAGTGGTAGCCAACAATTTTTTAAAAAAGCGTAAAGGGTTTCAGGACCATTTCAACTTTATGTATAGGTCCTAGTAACAACCAACATGTTGATGTTTAAATTTTTTTTGAATAAAAACAAGATTTTATTCTTTATACTGGTATTAAAATGAAATAATTCAAGTAGAAGACAGGGCAGTCAGACTGGAGATGATGTTTTGAGCTCCTATGAGTCACTACAAAATATTCTCAGAAGAGCAGTGGTATGTGCCAGCAAGACGAGCCTGGGGACAACCCTCAGCCCTCATACTGGATTTACATGTGCTACCATTCAGGCAGTGTGAAGGCCTAGGGAAGGGAACAGAGGTGAGCAAGCAGCAGAGAAACTATGTTGTCAACTAACAACATCCTTGGCAGAGAAAAGCAAAGGCTGAGCAAGAGGGATTCAAAGTCTCTATAAACCACAGGTTGTTGAATGGAACACCATTTCCCTAAATGTGATTAACAGCGCACTTGCTTGCAACACTTTCCTTGGCCAAATAGGTTTGGGAATCTTGAGTTATAAAGCACATTAGCATAGAAAAGTTCTGGCAAGTTATGCAGTGAAGAAACTTTACGTTGTTTAACAACATTCCCTAAATTTATTTGACCAGAGAACATTTTTTTTTTTTGTATTGATACTTGTTCACAAAATCCAGGACTCCTTAAAATATGTCTCTTAAAACCTCAAGATAAACTTAGGTACAAGGTACATTACAATACACAAAATGTAAACCTGTGCAATTCAAGGAATATTAACAGCTGCAAATACAAATAGATTCCAAAAAATGTTTAGATGACTTTAAAGCTGTATCATCCACTAAGAGAGACTGTCCCTATGCGGGTCACCTTGATTCCGGAGACCATACTGGCACAAATTCTTTTTAGGGATTTGAAAATTAGGTTCTAAATGGATAACATATAACAGGATTTCTTAGATTACTGAGAAAACCATCATTTTTCCTTTACCTAATGAATTATTTTGTCTTTTTAAGAAATATGATTTGCTTTAATTTCCAGCTGTTTGAACAGTTTTTAAACATAGATCAGTCGAATACTTTATTCGAAGTCATTTAGTAAATTCATCCAATTATGAAAGGTGAAGTTGCTGACAACATCAGCCCTGGAATCAGTCTGACCTGCTTATGAATCCTGATCTACCACTTATGAGCTTTGTGACCTTGGACAAGTTAACTTTTTTTCCACCTCAATTTCCTGAGGCATAAAATGAGAACTAAAGGACATATTAATCATAATAGCACTTATGAAGCAGTTCTTATGTGCTTTACATATGGTTACAGACATCAGCTCATTTAATCTGCATGATCTCATAGGGTTCTGTTACTTGGGCAATATTAGTATCCCCACTTGAAAGTGAAGAAAGTAAGGTACAAAGAGGTTAGATAGTTTGCGTATAGTAACTATGCTAGGAAGCTGCAGAGCCTGAGTCCACTTGGGCCAGCTTCCACACATTAGATGAGAGTGTCTATTGTATAATAATCTTATTATAAATGTTATAGTTTTCCCCTTACGCCAATTAAATGTTTGGAGTTGTAAAAAGGTAGCCATTAACATAAAAGTGGATGTTATTCTGGGATATGAGATTGATTAATACCAACAATAAACAAAAGATGTTTTTCTTCTTGAAGGTGTCTATAGGAACTTTATAACTTTGAAATAAAAGGGCACAGTATCCATGAACAGTAACTGAAAATAAAATGTGACATAAAATCAAAACTTAAGAGATCATGACAGATAGGTGCAATGTACACTTGAAATTTTTCCAATCTTCATCATTACCAAACTTAATCATGGAAAGATGTGCCATGTGATCCCTAAGCATCAGGTAAAAACAGAGGTTGCTGGCTTATACATTACAAATGGTTCCACTGGATTTGAGGCTCTATTTGCTGGGAGATTTGGGTTGGAACTGACTTGGGAGAAAAGAGCAAAGCATCAACACTTCTTCAAGTAGCACGTAGGGAATGTTCCCTTTCCAGTACTGCCATGTATGCTGGCTTCAAAACTACACGGGGAAGAGAAAAACAGAGACAAACGCGGATAGGCTGTGGAGGCAGCATGGCATATATTTTTGTCTGATTTAGAATCGCTCCTAAAATTCTAGTGGAATCAGTCAACTTGTGAGTTGGGACCTCTATACGTTTAAGCCTTGGCACGTTGACACACCTTAAATAAAATTATTTTTACATACAATTTCACCATATCTGATAGCATCAAGAGAAAGAGAACTGAGGAAACTCTTCTGGATATCTGACGTGAAACACCTGAACTTTAGAAACTGCAGTCCCCCAACTCCCTTTCTGTATCAAACAACTACAGAGCAGCAGCAGCCGAGCTCGAGTGATACTTTTTCAGATCCAGTATAGCACTGTTTCTGCAAGAGGTTACTCACATGAATATAATGTTTCTGGGGCTAATTACTCCGCCTCGAGAACAGCTAGGCTAACGCTTCCAGGTCTCCCACCCCGGGCCGCTCAAGCCAGATCGCGACGGGAGCCCGGGGAGAGCCTAGGGGCAGCCCGGGCCGAGGTCACCAGAACCGAAGTTGCGAGGCGCGGGCCGGCAACCGGAAGTGATCCAGGGAGAGTTGTACGAGATTCAGGGGCTGTGACTTAAAATAAAACAAAAGAAAATAAAACCTTAACTGTTTTGGGACCGACTTTCAACAGAGCGTTCCCCTGGCTCAAGAGGCCGGCGTTCGCGGCGACGTCGCCTCAAAGGGCTGTCCCCGAAGAGCGTAGGCCGCGCACAGCTCTCTTCAGCGGGCGGGCAAAATGGGCGCCGTCGCTCGGGAGGCGTCTGCCCCGGCGCCCGGGCGCCGCTCACAGACGGTCTACCACGGCGGAGGCCGAGAGCGCCACCTCCCTGCCACCCCCGCAGCTCGGCTGCCGCTCCGACCTCCGCCCGCTACCGCCCTCCGCCGCGACCGCCACGCCTGCCCCAACCCGCGCTGGCGCTCTCCAGGTGCTGCCGGGCGGGCCCCGACCCTCCGAGCCCCGCCCTCTCCCCGCCCTCTCCCCGCCCCATACCCCAGAGCCCGCCCCCCGCCCCCGCCCCCGCGGAACCCGTGCCGAGGGCCAGGCCTGGGCGGAGCGCAGAGCACGGGGTGCCGGGGAGGCTGCGCGGGAGGACCGGGTTGGTCAGGCCGGAGTGGGCCCGAGGAGGACTTGAGCAGGGTCGGAGCAAGATGGCGGTGCAGGTGGTGCAGGCGGTGCAGGCGGTTCATCTGGAGTCTGACGCTTTCCTAGTTTGTCTCAACCATGCTCTGAGCACAGAAAAGGAAGAGGTGATGGGGCTGTGTATAGGGGAGGTGAGTAGGTCAGCCTGGCTGGAAGCCCGCTGAGCAGTCCCCAGTGGTCCCCGGGGCGGCTGGGAGGCCACAAGAAGCCCCGACCTCGATCCTTGGATATTCTCTGGATGGCTCTCTTGCGGGGCCTTTTCCTCTGGCCCCCTACACTCGCTTATCCTCCCGCAAGCCTCCAACGATCTGCGTAAACCCACGGAGAGGCTTGCTGCCGAGGTTATCACCCCACTTACCCAAAGTACAAGTCAGGGCAGAAAGCAATTGTGGTAGAATGAGGAGGACATCGTGGTATGAGGAAGCAGAGAAGTATGATTACAGCCCCGCGCCCCTGCCACCAGTCTTTCCTCTAGGGAAGCAGAGGTGACCACAAAGCATTTTAAAGCTTAGCAGCGATCCTAAGAGACAAGAAGGGTTTCACGGACTCGAAAGTTTCTGCTGCGTTGCCTTGCGTTGCGTTGCAGAGGGGCGAAAGTGAATGAGAAAACACAATTTAGCTATTTACAATCAAAACATTCTTCAGTCTTTTAATTCCGGTGTCGATGAACATATGACCAAATTTTCTTACAGTCTGCATTCCCGTAGTCAAATAAGCGTAATGTGATCAATGTTTTCTGTTCCTTCCCACTCTAGTTGAATGACGACACAAGGTAAGACTCTATTTATTAATTCATATCTTGTGATTTCTAAGTCATTGTTAACTCAAAATTACAATGTTTGGTAGCCTTGTGTACCGACTTCAGAACATCCTCAGATCTAAGGTTTGAGTTCCACCCCAACCCTGAAGGTTCATTTCTGCCTTACTTCTTAGTCGGAGGAATTTCACTTGAGATATATATAACCTTAAGTGAAAAACATGATCGGAGTAACATGATCATAAATGAACCTGTTAAGGCTCTTAGAATTTTACTGATGGAAATAAAGGCAGCATGTTGAAAAGACTACCAATGTATTTTATGTTTAGTGCTATTATTTTTCATTTTCTTGCTTGATGTGTTTTATATTCTCTCTCCCCTGCAATGTCAATGATATACCAGTAATTTTCATTGTGGCAGATAACGTATACATTCAGAGGCATTTCCCCCTGTTGTTCCACTCCTTCACCCTTTCTAGACCCTACATGATCCCAGAGATCCCCAGTAGCTTGAATCCTTGAGGGTAAACCCCTTGGGTAACTTTTACTTAAATTTCAATGCATAGCTTACCGTATTTCTCAAACAGACCCCCTTAATACCCGGAAGTCCTGTCTAGCAGCTCCAGTCTTAGTTCACTTTCCCTTTTCTTTTGTTCTTGCTAAAGTTACATTGCAAAAACTATTAATATTGTTATTTTGCTTTAACTCCTTTTCCTATTCCACACCCAAGTTCCCTTTTCCCCCTAATTTATCCCCAATAGGAGTGACTCCAAATTTGCATATACAGGAAGTGAAATGCGCACAGTTGCTGAAAAGGTATGTGTGCTGGAATTCTGCATGATGGCACTTGCAGCTGGGGAGGGGCTTCTGTACTCTGATGACCTCAGCCAGATTATCAATTCAGTCTGTGGCTGGGTAGGATGTTCTTTTCAGTAAAATCAGAAGAAAAAGCTACTCACTAGAAGTGGGATCTGATTTTCTGTTCTTTGTAGCAATTTGTACTCGTAGATCAAAATGAGTAATCAGTATCACCCTCTTCTCCCCCATCCATCACGACTTGTTTTTGACCCTTCTCTGGCTTTCCTCGAGGCTTTGGCATCTGGTTCACTGTGTTGTCACTTTATTACCCTGAATCCCAACAGCTACTCATGTAGCCCTTCTTTTGTGGCGGCAGACTGTCCATATTAGCATAGTTCTTAGACCACTTTGACTTTTCTCCTGTTTGCACTTGCACCCCACCTTTTTTGGCATGCTCTAGTTTAATTGTGGTATAATCCTGGTGAAATTTTCTCCCAATATATCACAGATGCCTTTGTAAAATACAATAAAAATGAACGACTTCCTCCCCTTCCTCCAAGCTCTTAGGCAACAACTCCACGTACTTATTCTTATATACCGACTTTTCTATCTTAACACTTAGTGTCTTTTCTTCCCATATCAGAAACGGTCTCTTCCTATCAAGGCTGCAGCTTATTCAGAGACCTTATGTACCTAGGAGGTACATAAGGTACATCCTCTCTTAGGATGGAAGACTGTGCTTAAATTATTTTCAGAAAGGAAAGAAAAGCTGCTTCTTAATCCTGTATCTTCCTGTAGTCACCATTCTTAAATACTTCTGTTATTATCCAGACTTCTTACAAGCATAGACTAAAATCATTTCTTCACCTTCCCTAGTCAAACCCACTGAGGTCTGGTTTCTAATTCTACCTCTCCAGCCACCTCCTCACTGCAGCACCTAGTGGACTTTTTCTTTGCACTTATCTTTCTCCCTGAAACGCTGAACTCCCCTGGGTTTTTGTTTTGTTGGCTTTGGCTCGTGCTGCTTTTATTCCTCTCCTTTCCCCCATCCTTTATGAACACTTCCTTCTCTGTCTGTGTATTAAATGTCATTCCTTTTAGGCACTGGAACCTCTAATGTACCTTGGGGGAGTGGGGGAGAAGAGAAGAGAAGTGAAGAGAAATAGAGACCGAGAGTTAGTTTACATGGGCATCAACTGCTAAAATGTATTCTGAAACTTAATGATATAATTTTTTCAAGAGTTTATATCCTCATCTTGAATTTTATATAAATTCGCATCGTGTAAATTAAATATTGAACTTCATGAGTTCAGCAACCTTAGCTTTTTAGTTAGTGTGGGCATGGTATTTTTTTATCCTTTTTTATTTGTCTTTTCTATGTACTAATTTTTAAAATAGTTCTCAGTTACATCTCATACCAGTTTTAATAATGCAGTCTGATAATTTTTTAAATCGGAGTATTCTAATTACATTTAATGTATTTACTGGTATATATCGGTTACAGTTATCGTTTTGCTTTATTTGACCCACTTTTTGTTTTATATTACTTTTCTTGCCTTCTTTTGAGTTAATCAAATATGCTTTATTAATTTTACTTCAACTTGCCATTAGTTATAACATTGTTTTACTGTCCTTTTAGTGGCTATCCTACATATTGTAGTATGAATTCTTGATTTATTACAGTCTGTTATAAATGGCTATTTTTACCATTTCCCCAACAATACAGATACTCTTCAACTTACAATTTGGTTATGTCCTGATAAACCCAGTGGATTTAATATTGGCACATTAGACCGAAGATTTTGTAAGCTAAAAATGCATTTCATATACCCAAACCACCAAACATCATAGCTTAGCAAGATAGACAGAATGCTGTAGAATACTGGTTGTTTCCCTTCACGATCATGTGGATAACTGCACTGCAGCTTCACTGCTGCTACTCAGGATTGTGAGAGAATATCCTGCCAGGTATTATATATCACTAATCTGGGAAAAGATCAAAATTCAAAGTACAGTTTTTACTGAATGTATATTGCTTTCATACCATGATAAAGTTGGGGACTATCTGTACTAGAACCTTAGAACATTTTGTTTTTGTTTATTCCCTCACCTTTTGGGTTATTGTTGTCATGTATTTTAATTCTATGGCTATTTTAAGCCTTACATGACATTGTCAAGTTTTATGAAGTTAACATTCATTGTATTTACCCAAATACTTAATCTGTATGGTGCTTGTCACGTCTTTCTTCATTTTTGCCCAAAGAACTCTTAGTATTTCTGTGCTGATAATGAATTTCCTGCATTCTGCATCTGAAAAATCTCTTTATTTTGTCTTAACTTGCCTTAACTTTTGAAGGATGTATATTTCAATATAGAATTCTCAGCTGGCAGATATTCTTTTAGTATCTCATTCTCTTTGGGCTTTCATTGTTTTGGTTGAAAAGCCAGCCATTTGTCTTTCCTTGAAAGGCTATGCATCTTTCTCTGCTTTTGATT
This sequence comes from Hystrix cristata, assembly GCA_004026905.1. Taxonomy (NCBI): domain Eukaryota; kingdom Metazoa; phylum Chordata; class Mammalia; order Rodentia; family Hystricidae; genus Hystrix; species Hystrix cristata. The sequence goes on along the minus strand of PVJO010008614.1, from coordinate 23,940 downwards.
TTATTTATTGTTTTCTTGATGACTGTCAGACATTGTACTGGTTGCTAGCAATAAAAACATAAATAAAACAAAGTCCCTGCTCTTTAAGGAGCTCACATTTTTTTATTTTAATTTTAATTTTTATTTATTTATTTATTTTTGGTGCCGGGGATTGAACTTAGGGCCTTGCGCTTGCTAGGCAAGCACTGTAACCACTGAGCTAAATCCCCAGCCCTATTTTTATTTTTTTAATTTTTTTTAGGAGCTTACATTTTAGTAGGGGAGAAAATTGTGTGAAATAAGTAGAACACAGTATATATTCTAGCAGTTATAAATGAGTGGTATTATAAAAGTGGTATTATAAAAGAAGTCCTATTGCAGAAGAAAATGATTAGTTTTTACAGGATGATCAGGAAATTTAAAGGATATGAAAGAGTCCACCACATGAAAAAAAAAAGTCTGGGAAGCACCGTGTAGGCAGAAAGGATATGTAGGATGTGGAAAGGCATGGTGTCTAGGGAACTACAAGCAGCCGAATAATGCCAGAGATTATGCAAAGGTACTCATACATGCTTTTCAACAGGCCATCACTTGGACAACTCTTTGTTTATTAAAGAAAGTAGAAATATAATTATAAAAATAGTCAGAATTTAGTATCAAAGGATTTCTTGTTTTGAAAAACAGTTCTGCCTTTTCATTAAATCTCTATAAGATTAGAAACAGAAGAGGTGAACTAGTTAGGTAGCTTTCTTGTTTGAAAAAATTAAAGTTGCAAGCTGAATATAAAAATAAAATCTTTGTTTATCTATTTGTAGCAGAATGCAGAAAATAAGGTAAAATCTTTGTTTGTCTATCCATTAGAAATATAATCCCCATCACAGAATTATACATGGGATGATAAAAAATACAGTGAATGTTTAGATTTGAAAATAACTTATTTAAACATTTACCGTATTTTATGATCACCCGTCATTGATCAACCACTTATGGCAGTTTCTGTCAAATAAAAACATGATGATGTGTCATCACCTACCTTACTCATTGCATCTGGCACCTTGTGACTTTGGCCTTTTCCCCAAAATGACCAGAAAGGTAAATGTTTTGAAATGATTCAGGACATTGAGGCAGCCATGACAGTGTGATTAATGACACTCAAGAAAGAGGACTTCCAGAACTGCTTCAGCAAATGGTGAAAGGGGTCAGGGATTTAGCTCAGTGGTAGAGCGCTTGCACAAGTGCAAGGCCCTGAGTTCGAGCCCCAGCACCCGAAAAGAAAAAAGAAGAAAAGAAAGTGGCAACAACTGTAGGGTCAGTATGTTTGAAGCAAGAGCGAGTATTTTTTTTTTTCTTTTTTCTTTTTGTGGTGCCGGGGATCGAACTCAGGCCCTTGTGCTTGCAAGGCAAGCACTCTAATCACTGAGCTAAATCCCCAGCCCCAAGAGCGAGTATTTTGAGGGGGATTCATGGCAAATATGTCTTTTACTTTCATAAATTGTTTGGAAACATTTATCATATTTTTTGATCGCATACCTTACTTGTGGTACATATGAAATCAGACCTGCCACATTTCAGGAGCTCAGTAGCCACATGTGCCTAATATCTCTTGTGTTGCATGCTATGTCTCTGTAGCTTACTTCAAAAGCTTTTTAGGTGTCCATCCTTGTCCCTTCAGTGTCTCGAAATGCGAGCCCATCCTTACCCTGAAACTCTTGACTGTTACACTGTTTTGGTTTTGCCTTCTCTGTCTTTCTCCTGTTCCGTTTTATTCTAATCTATCAAAAATATTGGTATGCCTTTTAATTCAGGCCTCGACCTCTGGAGTCCTTTTTCCCACCTTTTTGTTCGCTCATAAAATTTTATTGACTCCCTCACCTGCCTGTTAATCACTGCCATATCATACATCCTCTCATCCCAGATCAACTCATCTGAAGGTGAGCTCATCTGTCTATCTTTGGGCCATTTCTGAGCTTAGATTTGCCTCCCTCATTCCATCTAGTCCCACCTTTACATTTTAAGAGTCATCATTAACAGTTCTCTGCCCTGTGTCACCCATGGTTCATAAGCCATCAAATCTTGATTCTTCCATCTTAATGGGTCTCAAATCCATTTCTTCTGTCTATGCCATCTACTTAATCCAATACTTTATCATTATATCATGCACAGGTTATCTGAAGTAATTTCCTTCCAGTTCATCCTGCAAATCACAGCCTTGTATTAGATACCTCATACATTCTCACCCCAACTTTCCTTCTTAGGGTTACCATTTACTGTTATAGCTCAAGCTCTGTATCAAAGTGAGTTGGCCAGTTTTTCTCTCAAACTCTTCATTCATACTTTACCACTTCTATAGTGCATATACCCATTTGGTACATCAGTAGAAATTCTAATTCTGTGTGCATGCATACCTTTTCTCTACCTTTTCTATGAAGATTTTTGTCTAATTTGAGTGATTCCTTTTCTGTGAGCACCCTACCATTGATTCGTTACATTATTAGCATAGCTTCATGTATGATTGCTCCTCAACCATATCATTATTGTTTTAAACACTTCATCAGCACTCTGATTTATATTCCTTTGTGTGACAGTGTCTTGCACATAGTTGTTAACCAAATAATTATTAGTTAAATATTCAAAAAGGTGTTCCTAGATTTAAATACTTTTATATTTTTGTTTCAGTTTCTTTCATTTGAAACATTTCATTATTCATGCAAAAAGTATCAGTTTTCTAAAATGAAATCTTTAACCTGATACTCTAATAAAATGCAATCCTATAATTAACAGTAGATGGAAGAGAGAAGTGTTGATGAGAGACAAAAGTAACAATTTCTGTGGCTTTTCCTTTAGGTTGACACCGTCAGAATTGTTCACATTCATTCTGTCATCATCCTGCGACGTTCCGATAAGAGGAAGGACCGAGTAGAAATTTCCCCAGAGCAGCTGTCTGCGGCCTCAACAGAGGCAGAGATATCCTTATTGATCAATAAGAAGCTTTTACGTGCCCTGGGGCTTCTGGGCTACATTGATCTGCTTGCTGTAAATTTTCTTCTTAGGAGTTGTTTTTCAGTTTTTATATTTACCCTTTAGACTCAGTTGTTCGGTTAATCAGAATTTCTCCTTATCCTTCGAATGGCTTTTATCAAAATGTCTCACATTCCTGCTCCTAAATGCCCAAAGACTCCAGGGTCAAGTACTGTGACAGTGAACTCTGTGAGGAGTCACCTCTACCTTCCTCCATATCCCCTACTCCTCCCTTCTCCATTCCTTTCTGCCTCTCCTTCCATTTTTCCTAAAACCATGTAATTAATTTTTAGGCTACTCACTATCTTGGTCTCTGTCCTTCGGGAGATTTGCTTTTGAGACTTCCCCTCAAAAAATGTAGTGTTGAGAAATGAATGCAATATTCCATGATAAATAATCCAAAGAATGATCAAATAGGACATTTGTTGCCTCTGATCTGGACTCCATACCTCACCTATAGCAAAAATGTACATCAGTGCTTTTAGAAATTTATTGTTCTTTTGGATTAAGTCCATCTTGTAGACAACTAAAAATATTTTTAAAAGTAGGTAGAACACCTGTATAGTAGAAACTTTAAAAAGTACAAAGTGGTATAAAGAGATAGGTGTTTCTCTAACCTCTGTGTCCCAGCTCTTCCCTGGTCCCTTGCCAGATATAACCAGGATGCCAGTTTTGCATGTATCCTTACAGATGAATTCTGTACATACAGAAACATATGAATATTCTCTGAAAAAGTTGGAATACATATTTGCCTTCTAACATAGAGTATCCATCTTTTTTCACCCAACAGTGTCTGTTGAAATTTGTCTACTTCAGTATGTAGAGCTGCCTCACTCTGGTGTGTAGCTGATTTCCCTGTCCTTGTGCAAATTCTCAGGTTGTTTGTAAACTTGTACACTGCTGCATTTAACAAATGTGTGCTGATGTGTAGGATCCATTCCTAGAGGTGGGACATTTTTTATTGTTGTTCAGAATGCTTGTTTTTAAAGTTAGTTGAGATTAAAAATCTTTAGTTTCCCAATAAATTGTTAACAACCACATGTTAAATTCATTATTAAAAATTCATAACAAAAATGGACCCAAACTTAGTCCTTCCTGATACTTCTATAATAATATAAACACTCTGACAGCTATTCTTTTTTCAGAGCATCCTTTGTCATGCATCTATTCCTTTTATCCCAGTCAGACATGGACATGTAGAAGGAACAATGTTATTTTCTCTTCCCATGTCCTAGATTTTAGTTTCTAGAATTCACAGACTCAAAATTGTTTAATTGGCAGTGATGGCGAACCTTTTATAGCTTTCAGTAATGACAAACAACCTGCTGTGGCACATGTGCCACAGGTTTGCCACCACTGACACAGAGTATTTCTTCTTGTTCCTGTCCAGTAAGAACTTTTCTCTAATATGTAAGAAACTTTCCTCAGATATGTAAGAAAGATGTAGAATCTCCTCAGTTATATGTGCAGCATGTACATTAAAAAAACTTTTTTTAGAATATCGCAAATTAATTACATCTGTAATACATATCCTTGCTAGTCACATAATTCTTTAAGCTGTATTCACATATATTTGTGCTTCATGTGTTTACTTTAGAATCTATTTTTAAGCTTTCAATAAAACTATAAAGATTTCTCAAATATTTAATAAAGGAGGCAATCATGAAAATATACCACTACTATAGCATTTTCATCTTTCATTTTATGTATTTTCTGTCATTGTGTGTAATTTCCTGTTCTTCACAGGTGTGGATAGATTTTTGTCTTTGTAGTCTCAATTCTGCTGCCTTTTCAGGCTGGCGGAGCAGTCAGAACATCGCGGGGTTTCTGAACGCATTATCCACTCTGCCATATTAGTTGTAGTAAAATCTGGTAAGGTGCCATTTGTAGTTACTTCAACTTTGGTACCTCCTTCTTAGCTGTTTCCAAGCAGTTTATTGGATTCTGCAGCTTTTTACTGATTTTAACAGAATATGGTTTTAGTTCATTTTTTTCCATCTAGATGAAGGTTTAAAAATAGCATTTGTAACATAGTGATCTTGTCACTAGAAAGTACAAGTTTCAACTGCCACTCAAAATCTTGTAGCTATGTAGGGGAAATAGCCCTTTCTTCTAATGGAGCCTGCCTGGTCTTTTCTACTTTTCACCTATTTCATCACATCGCTTCTTGAGGAAATGAGTTCAGTTGATTCAGTTGCTGAGGCGCCTCTTCATCAGATGAATTGTTACCAATTGCAGCTTTGAATGATTTGGTAACATCTTCTGGAACAAGCACCCTTCCTACGGAATCCCAGACATGTAGTCATTTTGGTAGAAAGTGTAAGCCTAGCTATGGAAGGCCATCACTTACCTGGCTCCATCCATATCCAAAGTGGGGGCCTGGGTCACGTGACAGCCTCCCTCTCCCATGATGGCCTGGCTCCCCACTGGACTCTCCTGCTTTAGCAGAATTTTTAAATGTTTCCAATCTGGTCAGCAAAAACTGTGTTTTACTTTTGCAATTTTAATTTGTATCTTATTATGAGTAAACTTGATGAGCTTTTCATTTTTAGGAGTCATTTGTGTTTTTCTCAGTTATTTGTTTACCTCCTTTGTTCATTTCTCTGTTGATTTCATAACCATTTTCTTAATAATTTGCAGGTACTGTATGTATTAAGAAAATTAGCCTTATGTGATAAGGATAATGATTTTTCCAATTTATTTATGGTATGTGTGGTTATTCCCTAATCAAGTAGTTCTTTTTACATTTTTATGTAGTCAGATCTGTCAATCTCTAGTGTATACCTTTGCATCTTGAGTTTTAAAAACTCCTTTATTTCAAAATAATTATAGATTCATGAGAACTTACTAAAATAGTACCAGAAGGTCTCAGGCTTTCACCCAGTTTCCTCTGAAGGTTACATGTTACATAATTATAGTGCAATAGGAAAACCAAGAAATTGACGTTGCTACAATGTGTAAAGTTCTATGCTGTTTTGTCACATGTGTAGATGCAATAATCACCATAGCAGTAAAGACACAAAAAGGTTGTTCTTTATAAAGATCTCCCTCTTGCTGCTTTTCATAATCACATCCACCTCCTCCACTTCACTGCCCTTGGCTCCTGCCAACCTTTAATCTGATCTTCTCTCCTCTTTAAGGGTTGCATTTTGCTGCTGCTTTGTATGCCTTGGCCTTTTTCCTTGCTGGCTGGGTCCTTCTGTATTGCTGGACTGATCAAAGCATGAGCTGTGTTTGGGGCACGGGTCGTGACTTGGAGACGGTTTGTTTCTTCTGAGTCTCACCTTGAGGGTGAGCTGCAGGCGCCAGAGCAGCACTTGGCGTGGGAGAAACACCCATGGCCCTGAGGAGAGACCCTCCTGAGGGTGCTGCCGGGGCCCTGGGTGACGAGGCTCCGGCCTGGTGGCTCGGTAGGATGCCGCTGAACTCTCCTTCTGGAATGCTGGGCAGAGTTACCTTTCATCCTCTTGAGGGCCAGTGTCTTTTCCAGGCCTTGGGTAAGTTCCTGTCCTTACCTCTGCTCTACTGTGTCCTTGGGTGGCACTCCCTGGCTACGTCCATGGTTCTCTCCCTCTGCAGCTCTGTCCTGTCTGGCCTTCTACCGTGAAAACACCAGCCACCTCAACTCTCTGAAGCAGTATCATTTTCTAAGTTTTGGGTGTCTGTCTGTCTCTCTTTCTCCCCCCGCTTCTCTCTCCCCTCTCCCCTCCCCTCTCTTCTCTCTCTCCTTCCTGGCTGCCATGAGAAGAGCAACTTTGCTTATCACATGCTCTCTGCCATGATGTTTAGTCTTGCCTCAAGACCATGAGCCAAAATAAAACTTCATCCTTTCTATTTTTATTTTTGTGGTACTGAGGATTGAACCCAGAGTGTTTGCACCAAGCTACATCCTCAGCAATTTTTTATTTTTAGGCAAGGTCTTGCTAAGTTGCCCATGCTGGGCTCAAAGTTGAAATTCTTCTGGCTCAGCCTCAGAGTGCTGGGATTACAGAGTGTACACTGTGCCCAGCCGTATCCTCCTTTTAAATTGTTTATCTCTGGTATTTTGTCACAGTGAAGAAAGGTGACTAACATGCCTCCCTACTCACCTTGTTTCCTATCTAGTGGCCTTCCTTGAATGATGACCATTGTCCTTGAAAATTGTTGCTTTATATATGTTGTCCAGTTTTTTTTGTTATCATCTTTTAAAAATACCTTTCTGGGCCCAAAACAGAAAGCCCATTTATTGATATTTACAAAACAAAAATAAACTTTCCCAAATAAACTTCCCAGGATGTAATTAGAGAAACATGTTTATTATTGGGATTACGTATTGTAGCTTCAAACTGAAAGCAGCCCATTTCCAGAGTGGGGTGATGGGCAGATGTGCTGCTGCTCTTGAACATTACAGTTGCCATTTCTTTAGTACTTACTGGCCACACACTTCATTTACTCTTCACTGCTGTCATCTGAAGAAATGGGCTAAGAGAATTCAAGCATTAAAAATACATTTAAAAAGTATTGTTCTTCAGATTTAGTTTTATAAAAAAGGATTATTATATTTTAATATAAGTAATTGGTAGGAAAACGAATCAGCATTTTATAGGCTAGCAGGAGCTGTCTTATCCCTGAGTAATACTCTCAAATTCTAGCCTAAGATAGTTATTAGAAATTTTTATTTCTACAACAAAAGAGGAAAATATCTTTGGGGTGATATTTCTAGACAAGTGGGGTGACTGTACGAGGTGTTTGTTCATTTGGTCTCTGAAACCACATTATTTGCTATTGTTAACACTGACAACCTGCCAAAGAAAAATGAATTAAAAAATTCTTGTGGCTGGGGGTATAGTTCAGTGGTACAGCACTTGCCTAGCACCCATAAGGCCCTGAGATCAATCCTCAGCACCAAAAATAAATACATAATAAATAGCAAAACAACCTTATATTTCTTTTCCAAAAATAGTATTAGACTAAAGTTACAGAGGACAGAAGATTCTCAAGTCAATAATGTAAATGACTTCTGAAGATTTTGACAAGCTTTTTTTCAGGTAATAGTGGTTTTGAAGCCAGACATGGTGGTGCACGCCTGTAATCCCTGCACTCAGGGGGCTGAAGCAGGAGGATTCCTGTGAGTTCTCATCCAGCCTGGGCTACATAGTTCAAGGCCACCCTGGACTACATTAGTGAGACTGTGTCTCAAAAAACCAAAAAAAAAAAAAAGTGGCCTGCAGTTGAATGATCAAACATTACCTAAACTGGATTAAGAGTACTGTATATATTTACAGAATTATAATACCAGTTACACTATATACATTACTAGAAACCATATAGATTCTGTTACAAAAACTTCAAGTAGGTAATTATGAGAAATTGCGAGCATCAGCTTTATCTCATCCTTCTGTTGTTGTTAAATTGTAATAGCTTTATTTCAAATTTCAGGATGCTTTCTGAGCCCTTATTAACATCAGAATTTTGTTCCTACATTTTGAAAATACCTTGACAGACACACAGGTTGGCTGAACTAACAGGTCGCCCCATGAGAGTTGTGGGCTGGTATCATTCCCACCCTCACATAACTGTTTGGCCTTCACATGTTGGTAAGTATTCTAGGGTTGAGTGTTGATTATTCTGAGAAATGATATTGCTTTTCCTTTTCCATTACATAGGCCATGGCTATTTTAAACCAAAATTTGACTATCCTTAAATGTCATTGTTTTGATTTATGCTGCCATGTTTTCTTTTTTTGGGGGGGGGGCTGTTGGGGATCGAACTCAGGGCCTTGGGCTTGCTAGGCAAGCGCACGACCACTTGAGCTAAATCCCCAGCCCCTGCCATGTTTTAAAAGTAATGATTTATGGGCTGGGGATTTAGCTCAGTGGTTAGAGCGCTTGCCTTGCAAGCACAAGGCCCTGAGTTCGATTCCCAGCACCAAAAAAAAAAAAAAAAGTAATTTATGTCAGATTATTGTCAGTAGTGAACAATAGCATTTCAGCATCCAATTTTGACTGTATTTAGGAAATCAAGACTAAATGACTGACAATCAGCTGATATCCAAAAATAACTAAAGTAACTGAAAATTGGTGATTGCTAAATACCACTATTGTCCAGTACATGCCTATACTGAATACTCACAGGTGTTAAGGGTAAATTTTGCAAAACTGGTTTTTATAATCTGTTTATACATAATTCATTTTAACTATTGTGACTCTCAATCCACTTCTTTCTGCCCCTCTAGTCAGTATAACATAACTAATTTGCTTTTTCTCTCTTTACTGTTTTTTGAAAGTCATGGTTGATTTTTTTGTCTCTACCTTATTTTCCAGAAGGAAGTAGAAATCTGTATTTGGGGAGAATGAATTAATGTTCATGAGCACTGATAGTTAACTATGGGGTAATGGTTACACATGATTCCTCTAATCTTTGTGGTAACCTGTGGGTTAGACATCTTACTCCCGTTATACGAAGGATACACAGACGATCACATGGGTTAAGTAAGTGGCAGAGCTGAGGTTTGAACCTATATTATCTACGTCACTAAGCACATTGTTTAGTTCAGCTTTTTTTTTCCTTAAGAAGGCTTTCTCCATGATGAAAATGCATTAATTTGCATTCTATGCATTTTTTTAAAGGGAGCTCATTTATTGTCACTGTTCCAATTATCTCCATATGAACAGGTAGCAAAATGTTCACAGACCTGCTCTTTTGAGTAGCACTGTTTTAAGATAGCCAAGTTGAAGTGTCAACTAGATGATTGGATAGATGCTTCTGGAGTTCTGAGTTACTTGGGCATGAGTTGGGAGTGGCTGGTGAAGAGATAACCAAGGTGAAGCCATGAGCTGGATCAAATCTCTCAAGGAGTGAGGGTAAAACAATAAAAGGACTAAACACTGAGCCCTGGCCATCCCAGCATTTCAAGTGTGTAGATTAAAAGAGCTAGCAGAAGAGACTGGGAAAGGTCAGGCAAGAAGTTAAGAGGTCCAGAAGGAAGAGTGAAAGTATAAGGCCAAGTGAAGACAGTGTTTCAGGAGGGATTGAATCAGCTGAGAGATCAGGTAAATCAAGGACCAAAAATAGATCATTGGTGACCTTGACAAAAGCAGTTTGAGTGATATGAAGCACAGAAATCCTTTTCAGTGGTTGTGGATGAAATAGAATTGAACTAATGCTTGTGAAATACCTTTGATACGTTAGGCATTGTGTTAAAATTTTTTGTAACTTTTTTTGTGTAATGGCCTGTAAGTTTGTGTAATTTTGGATAAATTTTAATAAAAATCTCTAAAAAATTTTCGGGGTAATTTTTAAAAGACATAACTGTGAGAGAAAGGATGATGTTTATCCTCATTTAACTGATGAGGAAATAGTCTTAGGAATATTAAGACATTTATCAAGGTCTTATAGCTATACAGAGACCATTTATACAATTCTGTATATTTTCAGCAACAGTTTGAGCAAGTATTTCTTTCATGTGCACTGCTGTGTCCTGTTTGGTCTCAGTTTTTACTTAGGAAGACAATGACAAGAAGTCCCAATCCAGATCAAAAAGGTATACAGGGAAAGAGGGGGGAAAACCAAGATACATTATATACAGGTACAAAATAACCATGATGAATATGATCACTATGTATACATGTTCTTGGTAAAAAATAAAAATAAATTAAAAAAAAAACAAAGAAGGTTTAAGAATGGATTGCCAGTTAGAAGTCACCAGGCCCACTTTGTGATTTGCAGTGTTTTGTTGTGACAGCTCGTCTTCTGTATCCTTCATAAAAAACAGCCTGAGGAGTTCAGCCTTTTAAATTTAGCTTCTGGGCTGGGGATTTAGCTCAGTGATTAGAGTGCTTGCCTTGCAAGCACAAGGCCCTGAGTTCGATCCCCGGCACCACAAAAAATAAATAAATAAATAAAAATAAAAAAATAAATTTAGCTTCTGTTTTTTGGGGGTATTTAATGTCTTAATAAATAACTTCAAATGTTATTTGATTCTTATTTTTAATCTTCTTTTCAAAAATTGCCTTTAAATAGTACCCTTTAAATAGTAGGGTTTTAGTTCTATTCTTTGGGATGTTGAGTTAAATTATATTGCAATCAATTCTATGTAGAGGTTTCCTCTAAGAATTTGTTCCAAAATAGTTCTGTACCTTTATTCTTTAATAACAAGTGTAATCACTTTCCTGCCTGTCCATTAAAAGGCTTTTCCCCAGAAAATGTTTTTGTTTCCTTCCAAAGCCTTTCTGTATCTTTGAGTCCCCATTGGAGGAAATTACCAAGTTGGGAGGGTGTCTAAAATTCTCAGTTTCTTTTTTAATGCTACATTTCATAGCAGGGCTACTCCAGGCAGCCTAGAGTTATGAATACTTTATTACCTAATAGCAAACTGTTCATAATCTTTCCTTAACCTAACAAAATGTTTATATTTTGACAATCATATTGTCCTTATGATATATCCCTGTATTGCCTATAGAACTTGAATTCTGGAAGGACTGTATGCTGCTATTATCTTTAAATCAATTCTGCAAAATTTAGTTTACTGACAGAAGATTCTTATTTTTATTTTCAGATGTTCGCACACAAGCCATGTACCAGATGATGGATCAAGGCTTTGTGGGTCTTATTTTTTCCTGTTTCATAGAGGATAAAAACACAAAGGTAGCACATGCATGTGTGTGTGCCAGCACGTGTGTGTGAGTGTGTATGTTTATACACAGAGTAGAGAAAAATCTCTTTGCAATTTCAATGAGATGACCAGGGAAGGTTTCAATGAGAAGAGTTACCGAGTCAGTATCCAAAGAAAGTAAGTGAGCAAGTCTTGTGGGTTTCTTTGGGGAAGAACATTCCAGGCAGAGGAATAGCCAGTGCAAAGACCCTTTAGTGAGTGTGGCATGTTTAGGGAACACTGAGGAAGTTGGTGTGGCTGTAGCAAGGTGAGGAAGATCATGACCGTACATCCCAGTTTGCCTCAGAGAGTGTCAGTTTTCCACCGTTATCCCAGTGTCCTGTTTTGTTATCCCCTTTCCCTCTTGGAAGTGTCCCTGTTTGGATGATAACTCATTTGTTCATCCTAAGTGAGGTCTAGAGGGTAATAGGGGCAAGATCTTGGAAGGGATTCCTTGGCTTTGACTCTTGAGTTGGGAAGCCCCTAGAGAGTGGCTATATTTTCATGCGATCTCTGTGGCTACTGTGTTGGTAACAGACTGGATGAGGGTGGGGGTAGGGATAGAGGCCATGGCATCAGTGAAACCAATTAGGAAGATATTGCAATAATCTAGATAAGTGTTGATGGAAGTTTGACCATAGTGGCAGGAGTAAAGACAGTAAGTGGTAAGATTAGCTATATTCTTAGACTCTGCGTTAATAGTGAATATTCTCCATAAAATCGCTTCCAGAAACATTGAAATTTAAAATTTTAAACTTTATACTTCATTTGAAATACTTTCTGCCTTGTCATCATAAATTTATTTGTTATCACCATAAATAGTTGTTAAATGAGTTTGCCAGCTTCTAACATAGCAGTTTGAGTGTTCTAGTTCTTACTTTCTTGGTTGTCACATTTGCTAGTAATTCTGTCACATGAGCAGATGTATCATTGTGACCATCTTATACTGATCCTTCTTAAAGAAATTGATTTTATGCCATATTTCATCTTTGGAATCTCCTTTAACTTTCCACTTCCAGAAGGGCCTTTGGGTTTTAGAGCCTACTAAATGGCTAGAAATGAAATTTGAACACATAAAAATAAGGAATGGGTGAAGAGATGGAAATACTTATTATCCTGATTACATTATTACACGTTGTATACATATATATTACCGTAATATATTACATAAAGGTGTACAAATGTATCTCAGTTAATAGTTTTAAAACAACACCAAAAATTAATCCTTCTTTGTGTAACATTGCTTTTTCTTTTTTTTTTTTTAATAGACTGGCCGGGTACTGTACACTTGCTTCCAATCCATACAGGCCCAAAAGAGCTCAGAGTAAGTATGACAAAGACATGTGTATAGTAATTGGCTAATTTTTGGTCCAAGGAATGGATTGTTTTGTTTCATTTTATTTCTGTTACTGGTTAGACCCTGGCAACTCTGTATGTCTGATTATACCACTAACAGCTGTACAGAAAATTAGAATCTTTCTAGCAGCTTAGATATTCAGGATCTAGGGTTAGGATCATATAAGCAGACTCTTCACTGTCATGACATCACAGTATTGTTCCACGTATCCTAAACTGATTTGCCCTGCTAGTTTTTCCTCTCTGATGCAAGACAGAGATTGAATATGCAGAGTGTTACAGGTTTTTATAGACTCTTTGCTGTGCCATAAACTTGATTTTCGAATTATAATATCTCACTGAAATGTTTGCATAGGTTAATCTCATCAGCAAAATTCAACCTAAATTTAGCACATCATAATTGAGTACTTTCTATATGCCAAACTCTGTGGTAGGTACTGAGGATGTGGAGGTGAAAGGCAGCCTTACTATAGAACTGGGAGAGGGAAGCAAACTTTCTTAGATATTTGTCTTGTAATATTTGTTGATTTATTATAGCATTGTTTGAAATAACATAGGATTGGGAAAAAACATAGATGTTTATTAGTACAGAATTAATTAAATTATAAGGCATTCCTGTAATGGAGTAATATGCAGGCTTAAATAGCTGTGAAGAATCGTAGTATTATTAAATTAAAAATGCAGGGTATAATAACAGTGTATATAGCATGCTACCCTTTGTGCAAAGATGTGGAAGAGGAATAGATATGCCTGCATATTTGCTTGTAAATACAGACATATCTTGGAGGAAACACATCAGTCATTATGTTATTACGTTACCTTGTTCTCAAAAATGGAGATTTAGCTCACTTACACTACCCTATCTCCATTCTCTCCAGAGATATATTACTATTTATTATCCTTCTGTTGGTTACTTTCTAATATCTTTATTTAGCCTATCAACAATTGACAATAAACAATATCTTTTGGGTCACTAGTGTTCCTTGTAGTTTTACTATAAATCTTCATATTTTCAAAGTTGCAAACATCTGTGTGCTCGCTGGGTTGTAACCATAATTGCATTTTTGGAATTTTTAATTCTAAGAGTAGAAAATAAAGTGTCTCTATCATTATGATTATGTAAATGCTGTTCCCTGGCAACAGAGCAGTGCAAATTACTATATTATGACTCCACTTTCCTCCTTGGGTACGGACATCTAGGACTTTCCTTCATTGTGTTCCTGAATTGGATGCATTGTGGTCTAGATTCTTGGTTCACTCTATCCTTTTGCTGGAAGAGACCCTCTGGTAACTTCCTAAGAATGGTGTGCATTTGGGCTAATTTCTCAGTTCTGTTTGTCTGAAATCTTTTTATTCTTAATAATAACCTAACTGGGTAAAGAATTCTAAATGGACATTTTCCCCCTCAGGAGAAAAAAAATTTTTTTGAGACAGGGTCTTGCTGTATACTTCAGGCTGACTTTGAACTCACTATGTAGCCCAGGCTGGTCTTGAACTCCTAGTGGTCCTCCTGCCTCAGCCTCCTAAGTGCTGGGATTACAGGCCTGCGTCACCATGCCCAGCTCCCCTCAGAATTTTGGAGCAGTGTTTTGTTGTTTTTAAACATGCAGTGTTACTGATAATAAGTCTTTTGCCAGTCCATTTCTTCTTTTGTAGGGTACTTTTTCCTTCCCTCTGACAGCTTTTAGGAATTTCTTTCTTCTGATACTGCAAAATTTTCTGTGATATATTTAGGATGTGGCTATCTTATTCAAACTGCCAGATGCATTCAGTACTGGGAAGTTCTCTTCCATTGTTTTCTTTTATATCTCCAGATAAAACAACCCACAATCTATCCAGCTCATAGGGAGATAAAAAAGTCTTATTTATAATTCAGTCCAGTTCTATAATTTAAATAATTTCTTCATGTTTAAATCAGTCTTTGAGAAATAATTTCTCATTCCTTCAAATACTTCCTTACTCATGTATTTAACTCTAAGATGCATCCACAATATTGGGGACAAGACTTAAGTGAACCTGTGCTGTAGAGGAAGGAGGCTTTCTGGGCTCGTGCTGGTCATGGGAATTGAAGCGGAAGTCACTGTACTCATGACCAGTGTTCTCATCTGATATCCTCCTCTGCCCCGGACTTGAACTCTTAGCAGAAGAAACTACACCTCTAGCTTCCTTTTATGGTGCTTTTCCTCTTCCTCCTAAATTAGTAGGACAGATATGTCATATCCTTTTCTCTGTCCTTCAGTAACTCCTCTTTGTGCCCCCCATTTTTTTTCTAGTGCCTTATCAGTCAGATATTAAAGATCCTAGATTGACCCCAGTAACTCTTTTTTTTTTTTTTTTTGTGGTGCCAGGGATCGAACTCAGGGCCTTGTGCTTGCAAGGCAAGCACTCTAATCACTGAGCTAAATCCCCAACCCCCCGAATAACTCTTTTGACTAAATTTTCTGTCTCTTTTTTTTCTAGTTTCTTGGCTATTTTCTTGGTTTTTATCTTTCCCTCCCTCCCTTCCTCCCTTTCTCTCTCTCTCTTTCTTTCTCTCTCTGTCTCTCTCCCTCCCTCTTTCTCTTTCTTTCTTGCTTTCTTGCTTTTCTTGCTTTTTGTGGCATTTGGTATTGAACCCAAGGCCTTCACACTGAGCTGTATCTCCAGCCTCCTTTTTTATTTTTTATTTTGAAATAGCATCTTGCTTCATCACCGAATTGCCTGGGCTGGGTTTGATCTTGTGATCCTCCTGCCTCAGCCTCCCAAAGTGCTGGAATTGTAGCTGTGCCACGATGCGCCAGGCATGTGCCACCCAGCTTCATTTATATTTTTGAGACAGGTGATAGGCTTGTTTTGAACTTCTGGACTCAAGGGATCTCACCTGAAACTCTTACCTCCTAAGTGCTGAGAGTATAGGAGCATTCCACCATACCTGGCCTTCACTGAATTTTTATTTTGGCAATTTTAAAATTTTAATTTCTAAGAGTTTTTTTCCTTATTTGGTGGTTATTCCCATTTCATAGCATACTGTTCTTATTTTTTGATAGAATATTGAAATGTTAAATTTTCTTCTGTTTTTTTTCAGTTAGCTATTTCCTCTGTGGCCATTTGTTTTTCCTATTGGGCTTTAAAACATCTTTCTTGTATAATCATTTTTAAGATCTCTGGTAAGAATGAATCTTCTTCTATCTGGCAAATTGTGGGGAAAGAAGTTAGTGTTGGTTTTGTTATGCCTCAATCTGCAAAAATTATAGCAATAGTGTGTGATAAGTGCTCAGTTAAGATGGAAAAGGCATTAAAGTTTAGCATGTGTGTATAGGAAAAAAAACATAGTATATATCAAGTTTGGTATTCTCTGAAATTTCAGGCATGCACCAGGTGTCTTGGAATTTATCCCCCACAGATAAGGGGGAACTAATGTATATAATGATAAAAGTGTCAATCCAACAAGATGTGATACTTATATACTTTTCAAATTTTGTATCATTACATATTTGCAGTACATAACGATTGTATTCACCACAGGGAGTTGGTCGATTACATAACACATCTTAATACAAAACGGCTCTCAAAATTTATGAAGCAAATGACGGAAACCTAAAACTTCCCTAAAAGAAAGGTCCAAGAACAGATGGCTACATAGGGTAATACTGCCAAATATTTAAAGGGAAATTATTACCAATCTTTCTTAAGTTCTTCCCAAAAATAGAAGAAGGAACACTTCTTAATGCATTGTGTTAGACTGGCATTACTCTGATATTGAAGCTAGAGAAAAACATGGCAAAAAGGAAAAGTTACAAACTAATATTCCATATGAATACAGAATATACAATATTCATAGAATAGCCAACACTGAAAAAAATAGAATAAAATTGGAGAAATCATACTTCCAGATTTCAAAACTAACTTAGTTCAAAGTTTCAATAACCAAAATAGTGTGAAACTGGCATAAATATAGATATATAGAATGAATCAGGAGTCCAAAAATAAACTCACCTATTATATGGCCAGTTGATTTTCAACAAGGATGCCATTGTTATTACATGAGTAAAGAATAGTTTCTTCAACAAGTTGTGCTTTGACAACTGAGTATACACAAAAGAGTGAAGGTGACTTCTACCTTACTCTGTACAAAAATTAAGTAAAAATCGGTGACATAAATATAAGGAGCTAAATCAATGAATATTTAGAAGAAAATCTTTATGACTTTGGACTTGGCAATCGTTTCTTAGATTTGACCCCAAAAGCATGAAAAACAAAAGAAAAAATAGATAAAATTAGACTTCATAAAATTTAAAAGATATCAAGAAAGTCAGAAGACAGCCTAGAAAATAGAAAATATTTGTAAATTATGTATCTGATAAGGTTATAGTATCTGGATTATATGAAAATAATGTTACTACTCAACATAAAAAAGATAAGCAATCCAACTGCAAAATAGTGGAGATTTGAATGGACATTTCTCTCAAGAGGATATATAATCCCCACTACCACACCCACACATGCACACGTGTGCACACACGCATGTCCAATATAAATGGCCAACAAGCACCTGAAAAGGTGCTCAGGATTATCAGTTATTTGGAAAATGCAAATAAAATTGCAGTGTAATTCTACTTCATATCTCTAGGCTGATCATAAAAGAAATGGAAAATAACATCTTGGCAAAAATACGAAGAAATTGAAACCTTCAGACATTGCTAGTAGGGATGGTTCAGAAGCTGTGGAAAAGTGTTTCATAGTTCTTCAAAAGTTTAAACATAGGGGTTTGGGGATTTAGCTCAAGTGATAGAGCACTTGCCTAGTAAGTGCCAGGCCCTGAGTTTGATCCCCAGCACCCCCCCCCGCAAAAAAGTTTGAACATAGAATTACTATATGACTTAATTCTATTCGTAGGTACTTAGCTAAAAGAATTTTTAAAAAGTACTCAAATGAATACTTACATATGAATGTTCATAGCAGTACTGTCCAAAATAGCCAAAAGGCAGAAACAACCCAACTAATGTTGACAAACATTAAATCCAGCATAAATAAAGAGCGTGGAGAACCAAAACATGCTATAACTTGGAAGAATCTCAACCAGGCTAAGTGAAAGTGAAACAAGCGAGACACAAAATGTCAGGTATTATAGGATGTCACTTATAGGAATTATGCAGAACAGCTAAATCTGTAGAGACAGAAAGCAGATTGGTAGATGACATGGGCTGGGAGGATAGAAAAATGGCAAGCAACTGTTTAATGGGTGTGTGGTTTTATTTGGGTGATTAAAGTGTTTTTGAATTAGTAGAGGTGGTAGTCATACAACACTGTAATGTACTAAATGCCTGTGAAATTTTTTCACTTTAAAATAGTTATTTTTATGCTGTGTGAATTTCGCCTCAATTTTTAAAAATAGGCAAAGAAATAGACATTTCTACAGGAATACACGAGTGGCCAATAAACACATTAGCAACTACTCAATGTGATACGTAGACTGCAACATGTTAGAAAAAATGCAAATCCACACTGAGATACTACTTCCTACACACTAAGCTAGGTATATTTTTTTTTTCAAAAAACACCAAATCATATATACTGATAAGGACGTGAAGAAAATGGAATCCACATTGCTGGTGGGAATGTAAAGTGCTTCAGTTGCTATGGAGGTTTGCCAATTCCTCAAACAAATGTGAAAACAACCCATGTTTATAGATTAGGAGACTTAACATTATTAAGATTTAAATACAATCTAAGAAGACTTACAGATTTAATGCAATCACTATTAAAATCCAAATTGCAGAAATAGAAAAACCAACTCAAAATTCATACAGAATCTCAAGGAATGAAAAATAGCCAAAACTATCTTGAAAAAGCAGAACAAAGCTTGAGAAATCACTCTTCTTGAATTCAGAAGTAACTACAAATATATGATGATCAGAACAGTATAGTACTGTAGTAAAAATAGACATATAAAGGAGTGGATCGAATTGAGAACCCAGAAACAAACTCTTGGCTATACTGTCAAATGATTTTTGGCAAAGATGCCAAGACCATTCAATGGAGAAAGGATAGTGTTTTCAACAAATTGTACTGGGAAACTTAAATGTACATATGTAAAAGAATGAAGTTGGACTTTTATCAATACCATAAGCAAAAATTAACTCAAAATGGATAAAAGACCTAAGTTTAAGACCTAAAACAATGTACAATTAGAAGAAAACATAGAACAAAAGCTCCACAAGTTTGGATTTGGCAATGATTTTGTGGATATAACACCAAAGACACTGGCAACAAAAGAAAAAATAGATAAAATGCATTCCATAAAAGTTAAAATAATTATATCTTAAAAGTCACCCTCAACAGTAAAAAGACATCCCCCAGAAAGGGAGACGATATCTGCAAACCATTTATCTGATAAGGGGATTAACATCTAGAATATACAGTACTTGAGAACAACAGCAACAAAAAAAACCCTACCATGGCCACCATTACCATATACAAAGCCAGAGAACATCACAAGAAAATTACAAGCCAATATTGCTGACAAAAATGGATGCAAAAACCCTCAACAAAATACTGGATGAGCTTCACTAATCTGAAAATCCAAAATCTGAAATAGTCTCCACTAAAGTTCAACAAAGGTGCTAAGAATACACAGTGGGCAAAGAACACTTACACAACTTAAGTGTAAAGCCCAGAGCTGTAAAATTACTAGAGAAATATGGGAAAATCTTGGCCTTGATCTTGGCAAATATTTTATGACTATGCTTCCAAAAGCATAGACAACAAAAGCAAAAATAATCAGATGGGACTTTATCAAACTAAAAAGTCTGCACAGCAAAAGAAACAGTGAACAAAATGAAAAGACACCTTACAGAGTGGGAGAAGATATTTACTAACCAGTAACCGGTAGGTCACTAATATCCAAAATACATGAGGAACTGCTACAACTCAGCAGAAAAGAATATGAATTAAAAATGGGCCAAGATCCGGAATAGGCTTTTTTCCCACAGAAATCATACCAATGGTGTCTTAGTTACTTTTCTTGTGGCTGAGACAAAAATACCCAACACCCACAAGTTAAAGGAGGAAGGGTTCATTTCAGCTCACAGTTTGTAGAGGTTTCAGTTCATAGTTGGCTGGCTTCAAGGCAGAGCAGCATGCTGGAGGGACATTGCAGAGGAGAAATAGTTCATGGCAAGGCAGGAAGGAGGCAGCAAAGCAGCAAACAGCAGCAGCAGTAAGCCTCCCTTTCTCTTTTGTCCCATCCAGGCTACAAGTCTATTTGGTTGGTGCCATCCACAACCAAAGTGGGCCTTCCCACTACCCACACCCAGAACTATGCTAAAGCAATCAGTGAGTTAATTTAGTTATCACATACCCTTGATCCAAGTATCACACACCCTAGATCAATGATGGCGAACCATTTAGAGACTGAATGCCCAAACTGCAGCCCCAAACCCACTTCTTATTGCAGAGTGCCAATGATGCACTTAAACTTGAATACTGAGGTTTTAGTTTAGGAAAAACAACTGTTATCTGATGCTTGGCTGCTGGGGCAACCTGGCTCATATGCCAACAGAGAGGGCTCTGTGTGCCCACTGCAGCACATGTGCCATAGTTTTGCCATCACTGCCCTAGATCTGGCCAGCTCTGAAAAGCCCCACCTATGAGTGCATGAGGCTCTTGGGGGGGACATCTAGATGCAAGTCTTAACAAATGGTCAACAAAATATGTAAATCAAAGTGACAGGACACCACCTCGCATCTGTTAGGATGACTATTATGGAAAAAATCAAGTGATAACAAGGGTTGGTGAGGATGTCAAAAACAGGGAACCTTGGTGGGTAAAAGCTATAATGAAAAAGAATATGGAGTGTCCTCAAAAGCTAAAAGTAGAATTCCTGTACGATCCAGCAATCATGCTTTTGGGATTATATCTAATGGAGTTGAAATCATATCTTGAAAGCTATCTGCACTCCCACATTCACTGTGGTGTCATGATATGGCAACAAGCTAAATATCCATTGATAGATAAGTAGGTAGTGAAAATCTGATACAGATTCACAATAAATGTTATTCAGCCTTCAAAAGAAATTCTTTCCATTTACAACAACATGGATAAGATTCAAAGAGGCAAATACTGCATGATCTCACTTATGTGTGGAATCTAAAGAAGTCAAACTCAGTAGGAAGGTAGTTGCCAGTGGAGGGGTAACATTTTGGTTAAAAGATACGAACTTTTTATTTTTTGCAGTACTGGGATTGAACCAGGGTTATTTTGAGGCAGAGTTCACTAAGTTGCTGAATTGCTCAGGCTGAGCTCAAAATTGGAATCCTCCTGCCTCAGCCTCCCAGAGTGCTAGGATTACAGATGTGTGCCACCAGGCCTGGTTAATGGATATGAACTTTCAGTTACAAAGTAGATAAGTTCTGGAAATCTAATTTGCAATATGGTAACTATGGTTAATAATAACATACTCTATACTTCAAATTGGCTAAGAGTGTAGACTTGTTTTTTTCAGCACACACATGCACGGTAATTCTGTGAGGTGATCAACATGTTTGTGATATTCATTTCACAACATAAATGTATAGCAAAAATCAGGCTGTATATCTTAAATATGTACAATTTTTATTTGTTAATTAAACCCTAAAAAACCTGGGGGGAGAAAAATGGACAAAAACTCGAATAGACATTTCTTCATAGAAGATATACAAAATGGCCAATAAGCCCATACAAAGATACAGGCATCACGAAACATTAGAGAAATGCAAATAAAAAGTACAATGAGATACTGCCCCACACTCATTAGGGTGATTACTGTTAGAAAGAATACTGGAAAATATACAGGTGTTGGTGAAGATTTGGAGAGGCTTTGTACACTATTGGTAGGAGTGGCAGTTCGTCAAAAAATTAAGGATAGAATTA
Organism: Hystrix cristata; assembly: GCA_004026905.1. Lineage (NCBI taxonomy): Eukaryota > Metazoa > Chordata > Mammalia > Rodentia > Hystricidae > Hystrix > Hystrix cristata. The sequence goes on along the minus strand of PVJO010008614.1, from coordinate 2,066 downwards.
CTGGTACCATATGGTTCAGCCAATCTTTTTCTGGGTATATATGTTTTGAATTGAAAGCAGGGAGGGTCTCAAAAAATACCTGTACATCCAAGTTCAAAGCAGCATTACTCACAGTAGCTACAACATAGAAGCAAACCAAGTATCCATTGATACATGGATGGATAAACAAAATGTGATGTAGGTGTACAACGGAATATTTTTCAGCCTTAAGAGAAATTGTTTCATGCTACAATATAGATGAAACTTGAGGTAAGTAAAACCAGCCAGTCACAAAAAGATGAGTAGTGTATGGCTTCCTTATATGAGGTACTTAAATCCAGGTAGTCCAAATCTTAGAGACAGGAAATAGAATAGTGGTTGCCAGGAGCTTGGGGGAGGAGGGCTTGGAGAGGTACTGTTTAGTGGGCGTAGCGTCAGTTTTACAAGCATTCTGGAGACAGATGGTGGCGCTAGTTGTGCAACATTATTAATGTATTTAATAGTACTAAATTATACACTTAGCTAAGATGATAAAAGTTTATATTTATGTCTGTTTTACCACAATTAAAAAATTGGGTGAAAAGAACCCTCATAAAATGTTTTCTTATTTGAACAAATCTTTACTGTTACTCAATATAAGCACATACATTAAAAAAACTATGACTGATAAAAGGCTTAAAAATGACAAAAATAAAACCTCTCCTGGACTCAGTGCCTTCTGGGAGATTGATTGGCATTCTGTGATAAAATACATAAAACATCAAATTTACCATTTTAACCGTCTCTAAGTGTATAATTTAGCAATCTTAAATACATTAATAATGAGTTGTAAATTGTTTTGACTTGTGGATATAGATTATTTTAAAAATCTTTCATTTTCTTGGTAGCACATATGACAAATTTAAATTATTTATTCATTATTGTTCCCCCCTCCCACCCCCGCCAATTACATTTGGTCACCACGACTGTGGGGAACTTGTCTGTCTTGCCTGCAGCTCTACTCAAAATCCCCAGCACAGGGCCTAACCCATAGTAGCCACTCAGTAAATACTTACTGAGTGCATGATTGTATGGTATCTCTATATGTCTACTTTTCCATTGCTAATACTGTTTGTATTTTCTTTTTTATTCATTCTTTTGCCACAGACTTATCTATTTGACTTTCTTTTCAAAGGACCAGCTTTAGGTTTTCTTGATCAACTTAGTTTCTTCGCTTTCTTTTTTTGTTTCTGCTTTTCTTTTTACAGTATTTCTTCCTCCTCCTTTCTTATGTTCTTTTGGGTTTTGTGGTTGTTGTATTGTTCTTATTGCTATTCTAAATTCTTGAGGTGAAAACTAATTTAATTTTTGATCTTCGTTGTTTTCTAACAACTATATTTAAAGCCACAAATTTTCCTCCTCACTTTTTGGCCTGATGTGTTTCGATATATTAACAGTTCCAGTGTTTTTTGTTTGTGTACTTGTAAATCATTTGTATTTTCCATTTTTGTTTTCTCTTCAACCTGAGTTATTCTTAAATTTAAATTTAAATCTTTTGAACCCAAGAGCATTTTAAAATATTCAGGTGTGTACCTTGGGGGGGTACTATTATGTTAATATTAGCACTATATTATGGTAATTGATTGTGGCCTATGTGCTGTCAGCTTTATGGAGTGTGTATATTTTTCCCCATAATTACCTAGAACAGGGGCCCAACAGACTCTACCCTGTTGGCCAGATTGACCATACCAGTAAAAAGTTTTATTGGAATATAGGCACACCCATTTGTCTGCATATTATTTATGACTACTTTCCAGCTACAATGCCAGAGCTGAGTAGTCATGACAGACCCTGTGGCCTACAGCTTGAAATATTTGCTATCTTGTCTTTTCCTAAAAAGTTTTCTGACCTTTTTTTTTTTAATTTTTTTATTATTTTTTACCAAGAACATGTATTGGTACATTGCATACATAATGATCATAATCAACATGGTTATTTTGTACCTGTACATGATACATCTTGGTTTTCCCCCCTCTTCCCCCCTTCCCCTCCCCTCCCTTCCATTCACCCACCCCTCCCTATTTGCAATAAGTGTAACTACACTTTAC
>PVJO010008613.1:0-74245 GCA_004026905.1 Hystrix cristata | reverse complement strand
ATGTAATTAGTTCAAACAATGATATTGAACTCTCCACTCTAATATTGAATTTTCTATTACTAATTGTACTTTTGTTAATACTTTGTCTCATGTATTCCTAATTTCTGTTATACATCCTTATTTACTACATCTTTTTAAATAATCTTGTTAGAAACTTCATGTCCTTATCACTGTCTGTCTCTTTATACTTGCTAAATTTCCTAGTTTTGAAGATTGGACTTTCTGAGTAGACCTCTCCAACTTTTTTTTTTCATAATTAGAATGGTACACTTTAATTCCCGCATTTACTTATTACCAGTTGGTAATTTTACATTCAGGAATTTGGTGGAAAGCACACAATTTGATCTTTTTAAATCACTTCTCACGGTGTCTATGTTTTTATTTCCACATTTAAACCATCCTTAAAAATCATTATAGAAATAGCTGGATTGCTAGCTCTCATTTTATAATTTTTGTTTCATTATATTTGTTTGTTTTTCATTATATTTTTCTAATTTACTACCTTTTCTAATGTAAGTGTTTCACATGATTCCATTTTCTCTTCACTATCAGCCTATCATTTAAACCTCATTTTAGAGATTTAGTGTCATTTGTAGTATACAAATGGTCTAGAATTTGTAGTATACTTTCAAAACTAATCTGAGGCTGCTTTCAAATAAACCTATACTGTTTCACAGATAATGTAGGTATATTAGAATGGACCAGTTCAAATTAATTCTCAAACTTCTAAAAGAACTGTTTTCATTCAATTCACTACCCATAAGTTTTCATTATCTTCTAGATAAATTAAGAATAAGAAAAATGAGTTTATTCTATTTTTATTTATTGCTTCTCTTAACCTCTTCCTTCTTTTGTGCAGATCTAACTTTCTGAATTAAATCATTTTCTTCTTCCATCCAAAGAATGTCTTCTACCATTTCTTGTGGCAGGACAACTGGAAACAAATTGCTACTCTTAATTTTTCTGAGAAAAATATCTCTTCTTTATTTTTGAAAAAGTATCTTCTTGAATATTGAATTCTACATTCTTGGGCTTTTGATAAGCAAATCTTTAAATATTTTGCTCCACCTCTCATTGCTGGTTGAATTCCTAATGGAAATTCAATGTAATTCATCAACTTGTTCTGCTATTTGTAAGGCACTTGCCCAGCCCACCGCAGTCCCACCATCTTTAATATTTTTATTTTCTCAATGGTCATTCTGCAATTTGAATATGAAATGTTTTAATATCTATTTTGGGGAGAATTTATCATTCCTCGTGTATTCTGAGATTCTTGAATGTGAGGTCTTGTGTACAACATTAATTTTGGAAATTTCTCATCATTATTGCTTGAACTATTTCTTCTGCTTCTTTTACTTTTATTTTTGCATTCATAGTAAAAGTATTTTATGCCTTTTAAAATTAGCCTGCATTTATTAGATATTATATTCCTTTGTTTTCATTATTATTGGTCTGTGTTTCAGCTTGTAACATTTCCATTGTAATTTTTAAATTAGTAGTACATGCTTGCAATGACTAATGATTATATTCAGCTTGGGGTTGGATACACATACATATTCATTTTAATCCCCCATTTTTCACTAGTCCTTCTCTTCACCCTTCCACACATCCTCTTCCCTTCTCTACTAAAACTACCTCCCTATTTCTTAACATGATTCTTTATTTTGCTCTTTAAATTGATTATATTTGGGGTCTCTTGTATCAGAGATACCATACATATTTAACCTTTTGCAATTGGCTTATTTCATTCAGTATTATGGTCTCAAAATCCGTATTTTCCCAAGAATGATTCAAAATTATCCTTTTTATGTTTGAGTAGTACTGCCTGGTGTATACATGCCACATAATCTTTATCCATTCATCTGTTGACAGGTACATAAGCCACTTCCATGATTTAGCTATAGTGACATTTTGTATTTTAATCTCATAGATTTTCTTCCTTTGCTATGTCCAATTTACCGATGAACTTATCAAAGATCTTCATCAATTGAGGTAGTTTTTTTTTTGTTAATAAATTTGCTTCTGATCCTTTCTTAGCATTTCTTTATCTCTGCCTACATTATCTATCTGTGAATATTGTCTACTTGTCTTGATAGAGCTTTTAACAAACTCATGGTTATTTTAAATTTTCTCCCTGATAATTTCAAAATTTGTATAATATTTTGAGGATGATTTTGATTCTTTATATTGTGATACTATGTCTTTCTTGCTTGTTAACATGCTTTTTGCTTTTTTGTTGAAAGTTGGACATGAGTGTAAGATAAGTGAATTTAAGTAATTAGACCTTCAATGTGAGTTTTGTTAATGTGGCTGGAAAGTAGGATGTGCTTAATGTATACTGCAGACACGACTCCTGGAGGCTTTAGCTTCCTCTAGATACTTGTCTTCTTTTTTCCCTTTGTCCCTCTCCCTTGTCTGTGGCTCACTCTATCAACACCTGTCTGACTGCTCAATAGAGTATCTCTCAGTTCTTTGCATTGTGAGCCTCTGTTACTATAATACAGATAAACAGGTTTGGTGCTGGTGGGTGAGAGAGGTCAAATCTTAAAACTACACCTTAGTTATTTTTTGGGGTAAAGTCCCTGGATTGTAATACTTAGACATTATTCTTAGCATTTTTGTTTCTAACTGCAAATGAAGTGTCTACTTGCCAAGAGGTGGCTAGAGTTTGCTTGTTACCCTTTTCTGAGGTAGATAATGCTCTGGGTGAGACCGTAATGTTAAAGGAAATAAATAAATGACACACAAGCTTGTACATCAGGTGGTTTCTCTTACAGATAAACCCAAAATAAAATATATGACTAGCAAAACAAAAGGTAGATAATAGGAAGTAGGGAGGTAGTCTTTTCTCAAATTGGAAGGGGAGCAAGAGTTGGAGGGAAGAAGGGAGGGGGCGAGTGGAAGGGCCTGAAAAAAATCAAGATGTGTTACACACATGTACCAACTTCCCAGAGGGAAAATAAACGTTATGTACTGCAAACACATGCTAATAAAAAACTGAAAAAATATTATTAGCTGTGCAAAAAATGAAGTCTTTTCCCATGAACAATTGTCTGGCAGTCTAGGCATATGCAAAAGTGATCGGCATCCCAGAAACACCAGACAAATGATTTTCTCTGTCTTGACTGTGCTTGTTGAGGTTCTTAGAGATAAAATTCAACAGAAGTGTGCAGTTCCTCCCGAGACCAAGCTCACTGATGCCCGTACCGTAGCCACTGAACAAATCCCTCAGAAGCAAATCACTTTGTATTTATTTTTGAGTCTGTGGTTGCTTCAGATTTGAACATGAGGCACCAGCCCAGAGCTTTGTGAAATGTGTGGAGGATGCATTTTTGTCCCGCGGGAAAAACTGTTTTCAGTCAGGTTTCCTCCACCTCCTAATGCGTGTGCTCCCACAGAGATAAGTCCGAAGTACAAAAGAGCCTTTTGTCCCATAAAAGTGCGTAAGTGAATCTAAATATATTCCCTTTAGATATCATGTGTCAAACTCTTTTCAGCAACTTTAAAATAATTTATTGTTATTGTTTATTCTCTAATTTCCTAGTATTTCCTAGTATTGAAGTAGAGTAGTACTCTTTTATTAATTTCAACATTCTTCCTTAAATGAGAAGGAAATTCTTTTATTTCGTTATCGCTACTATTCAATTTGCTTTATGTTTAGTTCTTTCTTATCGTCTATTAGATCTTATGTTCTATTAGACGATTAATAAAGCATGTTTTGACCAGTACTCTAAATTAAGGAGAAATACGCACATATGAGTGATTGTAATGTTTATCGATGTTAAAGCAACTAGACCCAGTCCCTTGGTTGTTCTTTCTGCCCCAGGAAATGCTGGGTTTGATTATTCTGTATTATTTAGAAACTGCCCTATAATCCAAATTTTTCTGATTCAGATAGTCTGTTTCCATATGGATTAGTAAAGAAAACACAAGAACTAGGAGACTGTATGTTAGAATATATTAGTTTCTAGAGAGATTCTCATTCATGAAAGTGCTGTGTTATGTCTTAGAAATCCATTATTCACCACACACAGCCAAATGTCCATGACTAAGATGGTCGGTTTATTTAACATGGACTGAGTCTTTCTAACCTGGCTCTCTTGTCTTTATTATGAATAAGCACCAATATTGGTAGATGTAGAAATTACAGATGGTTCTTCAGTGTTGTCCATATGTGAAATATACATTCTCACTGCCTAAGCTGTTTCTCCATGAACTTCTTTTCAGAAATCATTACTTAACAGCTGTGAAAAGTGATATCAGTGTCCACTACCCAGAGATGATCCTCAAAATACCATGCAACCATTCAAATATCCACTGGATGACTCTTTGGAATCATTTATTTACACATTATGACAAATAAAAGCGATTTTTAGTCTGATAAAATTTATGCTTTTTTGAGGAGAAAATAGGAAATATTAGAATGAATTGTGATAAGAGCCTTGAGAATACAAAGTATTAAATAGAAGGCTCATCCAACATTTTAGGGTCATTATTACATATTAGATGTCTCTGTCTATTATAATGAAATTCGATAATTTGAATAGCTTAAAACAAATGAAAGTCATCGCTGGTTGTTCTGGAGGACAGAAATGAATGTGCCACGGACACTGAGCTCCAGGCAGGGCATCCAGGGGAACCGTCTTTGCCTCCTCAGAGCTTCTCTTGTCTTGGTGAGAATCTTTGGTGTTGCTCGGCTAGTTGATTCATCTTTCCATATTGACATAATGTTCTCTAGGGGTGTGTGTGTGTGTGTGTGTCTGTGTGTGTGTGTGTCTTCACACAGCTATCTTTGCATAAAGATGTCAGCCATTCTCTCCCAGCATTAACTCTTCTTACCAAATTATATGTGCCATAAATTTCTGTTTAAACAACAGCACATTCTGAGTTGCTTGGAATTACAACAACTGTTATCATATATATGTAACACGGTTGTAATGTATATAGATGTTTTAGGAAAACAAAAAATAAGTCATTTCATATATTTCAGAACTCTAAGCAAATTCATAAAACTAATTAACATCAAAGTATGTCCTTATTACAAGTCCCTGTGAATCAGACCTAGAATTGAGTTTTGGTGTGGTTATATTTGTTCTTCCTTCTGAACATTAAAAATGAAATACAGTTGAAATTTTCAGATATTTACTTTGTATTGCACAAGAATAAATGGCAAGCTTCAAGACTAAGGAGTGTGCATAATCCAATACAGAATATATTTTAAAGTATCCAGGTTAGAGTGTAATAACACATAGAGCTTGTCCCAGAATTGTGCTCTTCCAGTATATCAAATTGTTAATTGGTAAGAAAGCAAGTCAAATGAGGGATAATCTAACAGTTTTAAGTGGTTTTAAAATGTGTACATATCAACTTTAAAAATGAATCTTTGATGTGTGTCTTCTTTTCACTTTTAGAATTAATTTTAGCTTTTGAAGCTATTTGGAATTTAATTTACATCCACAGTGTATAAAATTATGCATTAACTGGAGATAGACCCATATTTAGCACAAACAAGGTTGGAAGATCAACAGGATTTGGACAAATGTTAATTTCAAATGTATAAACTCAACTTTACTGGTGCTTTTAAACCAACTAACGCATTTGTTCCTAATCAAAGGCTTTAATTTAATCATCAGAGACTGTAAGATGCTTTCATTCTGCTTCTCATATGGGTCAGACTAGCATTTCTTGTCACAGAGTTTGAGGGGGAAAAAACACAGATGAATTTGAAATAGAAATCCAGAGACACTGAGGAGTTTTCATTTAAATTTTACCTCTTTGGAGTAAATGGCATTCGTAGATGAAAAAAGGAGGGAGAATAAAAAGGTTGAACCTAGCGTTCTTCTGCTGTAGGAGGGAGAAGGCCTTTCACTGTGAAAAGTCCTCCGTGTGCACACAGTGGTGTCTGAGGTTCTGGACACACATTCAAAGTGAGCAACACCTCATACAGATTAAGATGAGAGGGAGATGAACCTGGGTCCCTGTCCTCAGCAGGGCCCTGGGGTGAGCCTTCCTGCTACATTCTGTCACACACTCTCGTAGGCTGTCAAGCAGCGGAAAGACATCTTCTCATCTTTCTGTTCTGCTAGCTTCATTCCTGAATTAGACTATCATATCTTACACCCATTAAATTCTCAGACAATTAATTTTGTAGGTATAAACTCTGAAACTGATTTTATTCTCATTATATCGATTAGGTCAAATATCACAATATTGTAGGTTCAAATGCTAGCCAGAAGCAATTTGACGTACATTATCCAATTTGCTATCAAATCAGCTGTAGGAAATAGATGTGACACTTCCTATTGTAAGGATGAGCATTTGTTTAATGGAAAGTGCACACAAAGGGTAGCATTTGAAGTTCGTGAGTGTTACTGCTCTAAATTTCTGCAAGTGCAGTAACTAAAGCTTCCATGAATTCCTACCAGCATCTTTACGTTCTTTCACCAGCATCTCACTTGTCTTCTTACAAATTTTAGAATTGTTAATGATTCTTCCAGAAACACCTTGAATCAAGTACTGCTTGCTCTCAAGTAGACCAACGCTTTTATCATTTAAAAAAAATTGTAGAGTTCCCCTTAAAGAACAAAGATTATTACCGATGCAAAAATTTTAAAAAATGTGTTGCATGAAGCATAATATCTAATGAGTTTCGACGGGGCCGGTAACTTGATTGATGTAGAGATCGTTCAGAATAGCATTACAAAAGGAAACCCCCAGGAACATGCTTCACGTAGCAGCTACACTTCCAATTTCCTTTTCAAGTATTTACATTTATGAATCTTGTGGAAAACAATCACCCTGCTCACATTTGCAATGAGCTCTTTTATTCATTAGTTACATTTGGTGAACCCTGTTTTATGGTTTTCATCTGCCACTACATTTCCTGAATAAATGGAAAACAGTCGAAATGAGCAAACAGATAAAGAAAATGTAAATAGCATCAGAGAAATTCATATATTAAAGAATAAGCATGGATAAATAACATGGAAAATGCTTAAAGCCTCCCAATGTGTTTAGCTGGACATGTTGTTAAATATTTAATATGTAATCACTTTTATGTACTTAATAATAGAAACACATTTAGGAAAGTAGAACTATCCTTTCATGTTTTAACTTTTAGTTTTCTTTGAGTCACATTTTTGAGACAATTTATTGTTCTTGATATCAAAATGTATAATGTTTCTAATCTTAAAAAATGATTGTTTCAGAATATTTCTTACTTTATATTTATGGAATTTTTCCTTTTATCATTTAAAAATTGCTGTTGTCTAGAATATGATTGTTTTCTTTATAAGACAATATTTTTCAAAGTAATAAGCAATTATTGTTCAATTCATTTCAAATTAGACTAATATTTTCCATTTCAGGAAATAAATAGGTACCGCAGTTAACCACACTCCACTGGAACTAATGTGTCCAGGAAAAATTACGATTTCTGGAATTCAATTTTTGAAACTAATACCATTAATTTAAGACATGTCTTTTCCCCAAATCAAGTACTAATGTTTAGAGTATGAATGACAGGTCTGAGAGATTCGATAGTGGTAATATTTAAGATGCATTACGTGAGCTACAAAAATAAATTAGGAGGTAATCTACTACTGTCATTGTATGCACGATGTGATAAATATATGTTCCTATGTATATGAATAAATGCCACATAGAATATTCCAACTCTATTTTTCTAAGAACAAAATGTTACAATAACTTTTTGTGTTGGTTTCGAGAATGCTGCTACTTTCTGCTCAATAAACACACTTTTATTACTTAGACTCTTTGGGAAAAGAGGATTCTGTAAAGACTATTATCAACATAATATATTTCTTTTAAGTTTCTGGTTTCTGAGTTGTCTAATTTGTCAGTCATTTCCTACCTCGTTTTCAACATTCTTTAAATTATTAGAGAATGTTTCACTTTTATTCAAGCTGCAGATTTCCTTTCATACACTCTGCAATAAAAAGTGAGTAAAGAGCTCGAAAGAGGTAACACTGTTTGGAAAATGTTCCAAAAGCTTTCTTGATATATTTATGTCCTCTGAGAATTAGCATAATATAGCTTCAAATTTGCAATATAAACTGCTAAAAATGAAAATGGAAAATATAAAGTATAACAATGAGTTCCAGAATGAATTCTCAGTTTGATTTACTATTAAATGCCATCCTTTCCACTGTTACCAATTTCGTGTATAGTATCCAGGGTACGCACTTGGTACAAGAACAATATTTAAACTGATGAATTTCAGATTATGACTCCTTTAAAACCCATCAAATAACAAAAGAAAGCGCTAGAAGCCCAAGACGTCTAACTGGTTCACAAATAACACTATCTTATTTAATGGTCACTCCATGTAAGGTGTGCAAATTTAATTACCCTCTAGAGTTCTTTACAGTTTGGGCATCCAAATGATATGATATAAAATGTACCATGTTAGCTCTTTGCTGCAGATCTGTCTTCATTGGATAGATTTAGGCTATAGTGATAGTAGATGTATTGTATTTGAAATCCAAATACTGCATAGAAACTTTGCATACAAAAATATGTAATATATTCCATCAGAATTTTGAAATATTTAAATATCCAACATACCTTTAATATAAATGGGTGAGTTGCAAAAGGTGCTTTAAGAAGCAAATGATTTATTCTAGATTGATAATTACAAAAAATGTGCAAGGCATGCACGAAGCTTTTGGGAATTAAATCAGTTTTATAGATTATTAAATTATTAATATTATTATTAGCATTACTAATTAATTAGCACGTTACTATAGGGAAAATTTCAGTAGTTAGTTGGTTCTGCTCATTGTCCCTTCCCGCATGAAGCTTGGTGTCCTGTCACAGAAAATGTATCTGCTGCCGGATAACATCCATTCACTGAAGAGCACTGAGAACTCAAAGAGAAAAGATTCTTTTCATGTGGCAGCCTGTGCATTTGGCATTAACAGGTAAATGTCTGAGAGAGCCTAGCTACCTTTGCCAGCAGTCTTCTAAGTACAACACAGAGTAATATCGTTGGACAGGAAAAAGTCTAGATAAATGCTGTCTGTGGAAACTAACCTCTAAAAGACCAAATCTAAAACTTGGTCATAGAAATATTCTTGTTCAGATTTCAAGGTATCAACGATACACAAAGGTAGCTTCCTCGTGAATAGTTAGCCTAGAGAATTTATCTTTATGGTTAAATTAAATTATATTGAAGAAAACGTTAGTTAGTCACCTTTAAATATACACTAGAAAACTACCAATGGTATTCGTGATAATTCTGATAATAACATCTGTATTTTCATCATCACGAACTTTGACAAAACTTTGCCAATTACAGTTATATGCACTACTTCATTATTTCCCTCTTTAGAGTAATCCCTTTCTTCATTTTCTCGATTTTCTGTTATCCACTGGTTTTCCTTTATAAAAAGAATTTTGAAAATAATAAAATCTATAAAACTAAAAGAAAAACATTTTTAAAAAAGTAGTTCATACTTTTGTAAAACTGGAAATCGCTAAGAGCAAAAAGTAAAGAAAAATACGTGATCTAGAGACATATACCTCTGACATTTAGTGTCACGTAAGTGATGAAGTTTGATTATTATTAGATGATATTTACAAAATACATGCAAGATGAGAATTATCATCAGGTTGTTAATACTTTACATGTATTTTTCTATAAGTCTCTATAATCTATTCTGTAACCCTTCTTTGTACATAAATTTCATTCATTGCATTTGCAGAAATGATCTTGTTTTCTGCATCTATGTAGCTGTAGCTGCTACTTTCTCCACTAGATGATAAGAAAATCAGGGCACACTCTCAAAAAAATGCCCCCTGTATTTGCTTTTGGCCTCAACATTCTCAATCTCATACTAAATCTTTTCCACTGGCTTCCTACTCTGTGCTGAAGTGGCACTGTTCAACGACTTTATAGTCAACTTTATCTTTTGACAAGACAAAATTTAATTGAAGGTGCATACAGCCCGAAAAAACCACCCAACAATGGAGAAGTCATTGATTGGTATTACTTCGTATGTCACATTACACATTATCAAACATCCCTGCTGGCTGCAGCAGCCCATGACTGTGCCATTCAACTAGTTCCTATCTGTTCTGTAATAAAATAATGACCTCTTTGCAGTACTTCTGCTATGTCTATGATTTTGCCATTGTTATCTCAGTAAGTACAATAATACATCGATAGAGAACATGTTCTGCAACCTAAGTCTAGCTTGTCTTTCAGTCTGGGAAAGGGAGATTTTTCAGTAAAACTCTGCTGCCTACTTTGTGTACTGACAAAAGGCTATACACACTCGTGTTTCCTTTTCATTTGTGCTGCCCCTGTGAGACTGGCACCATGATACTCACGGGGCAGTTCTCTGGAATATGGTCAGAATGGGACTTCTTGCCCTGAAGCTCTCCATTCCTTCTGCCTTCCAAGCAAAAACATCCTCTCCACACTTACTGAAAATATTCTTCTAATGCAAACTCAGGTCTCATCCCCCAGCTCTGCAAGCCTCCAGCAGCTTAGAAGTTTGGCCTCTGCATTATGAAGAATCCTCATGATCTCTTTATTACCTGTCTTTCAAGCACGATCTCCACATTCGCTTTACCAGATAGTCCGGACGGCGGGGATATTCACCACTTGTGCGTATGACATGAAGTTTCACAACAATGATGTGAGGCCCTGCTGTGCTTCTTTTTGCTTAAATGTTTTTCTGTTCTTCAGGGGTTCAATTCCACATGTTCTAGTCTTTAAACTACAACTTGAATACTTTGTCCTTAGACAATCTCTTTTCTCAATTTTCTCACAGCCTCCTTATTAGACCAAATCCAAATCTGTTAGATAAAAATTATTGGATTTGTATTTAATTATTTTGAAGGCAAATATCACTCACATTCTTCTTTGAATCGTCAGTGTCTAGTGTGTCTTGCTCGACTTTCTTGGTTCACTTAAAGTTTATCGAGTTAGACATGAAAGCTTATTTTCTATAACAATAATTTAATTTGTTCTAAGAATTTCCAGATATGAAAATAGTTATTATGAGGTAATATGTTAAAAACTGATTTTTACATTGCCATTTTTGAGATGTACGTCACTTGCAGGATAAAAATAAGTGTGTTATTAATAAGATAAAAACTGAGTGCTACCATATAATAAAATACATGGAGTGGTTTAATTTTTAAATGTAACGTCTAACATTTAATAAAGTAATATTACAATAATTGATTTTGAATAATTTAACATAAAATATTTTATGATTATTTTCTATTTTTCTTGTTGTTTCAAAATAGGTACCAAATATCAGTTAGATTTTAAATTCTAGATCAGTATCTTGTTTCCCACTTTCTCTGGGTGCCTGGACCTCTACTGTCTTCTTGCTATAGTTTACTACATGACTAACTTGACTTATCTAATACATATGGTAACAATATTTGTGGGAATTGTGCTGAAAGAAATTCTGCTTCACCTTCCCACTCTGATACTACAGAACTGTTCACCTAACAGGACAGCCAGTTATGATCTAAGGAACAATGTGGTCACACTCAAAAACCAACAAAAAGAGTCTAAAATAACCTCAGCATTATAATTTTAGTGTATCTACTAAATAATCATTGTTCTAATTAACAATTACATTACAGAGAAAAATGGTGTAAACAGAGACACAACAGACATTTCACTGTTTAGGTGGGAAATTGTGTGTTGAACAATTCAAGTTAGAAACGTGATAGATGGCATTGTAGTACAAAAGCTAGCGGGAGCCAGAATAGAAGCAGTCTGTGAACTTGTGTCTTGAAAGAGGGACTAAAAATGAATATGCATGTTGGATGAAAGCAGTAATGGAAATACCATGATCTAAAGCAAACATTTTAAAGCCTAAGTAATGAATAAGCTATTCAGAGCAAGCAATGTATATCTGAAGATCATTTTATTCATTCTGTCATTAATTCATTCACTCAACAAACCTTTACAGATAAGCAATGTATATCTGAAGATCATTTTATTCATTCTGTCATTAATTCATTCACTCAACAAACCTTTACAGATAAGCAATGTATATCTGAAGATCATTTTATTCATTCTATCATTAATTCATTCACTCAACAAACCTTTACAGATTCTTGTATTGTAAGCTGTATCACACTGTATCACATGTCATCACAACTTATGCAAAGAGATGCTCCCCTGCCTCTTTGCATCTCATAATTAAATGTAGAATATGTGGAATAGCAATTTCAAAAAAATACAAGGGATTGTGGTGCAGAACAGAACTACTGCATATCATTGCCTAGAAATGAGGAATACAGGACTTAGTAGAAAAATTAAGTAATACAAGGGAATTTACTTCTCTCATGAATGGTAAATATCAGCTTTCCAACTGGATAAAGAAAAGGTGAACAATTTGAACAGAACATGCTGCAAATTTTTGAATTTATCACAGAATTAATGTGACATGAGTGTACAAAGAGCATGTTCGCGTGTACCAAAATGGACTATATGAACAAAACCATCTTCATACTTGTCTAGTTGAAATGTCTGATTCTCTTAAGCAATTTATGTGTCTAGTTTCTCTCAGCACCTTGCAGTGTGTTCTGTGTACTGACTGATGATGCTGAACATGGCTGTAAGACTGCGGACTGCCTTGCTGAGGCTTCTTTGCCAATGGCTTTCATTTGAAAGGAATATTCTGTTGAAAATGAACAAACTATCCATATCTAAAGGGTGGATAATCTCCAAGAATTATTCTGAAAAGAATATGTCAGAGTCACAGTTACACACATGATTTCACTTATTAGCTTCTAGAACAGGCCAAAATTTTTTTTTAAAACTCTGTCTCTCTCTCTCCATATATATATATATATATATATATATATATATATATATATATATATGTATATATGTATATGCATATTTGTGTATAGATAGATTAATCAGAGATAGATAGATAGATAGGTAGATATATAGACAGACAGAGTGATTACCAGGGGCTTGGGACAAAAGTACACTTAAACTATAAAGGAGAAACACAACAGGATTTTGGATGCACACAACTGTCTTCTAGAATGTGGTGTTGCAAACACTGCTTTAAGCATTTTCAAAACTTACAGCATTTGGCAACATGAATGTGAATTTTATTTGATGGAAATAAAGAAAAAATTTGCAAATGTATTTTCTCATTCATTATAAATCTTTTTCAATCAGGTATATGTTTAAACTTATGTAATAAAATATTACAGAAACAGAAGGAAAAAAGGAGGAAAGGGATGAGAAGGAGGAAGTGGAGCAAGAACGAGGACTTGAGAAGAGAGGACAGAGAAGGAAAGGAGAGGAGAGGAGAGAACAACTGAAATGTTCTAAAAGTGTCAAAAACATAAGATCTGTAGAACTTTAAATGATCGATGTTGTAGTTGCAGAAGAGCCTGCTTGTTTTTTGAAATGCTTCCATTTTTACAGCATTTTACAACTTTTTTTTACAGTTCATGGAGGGCTAATCCAATCTGACACTCGGTTAAGCCTCTCTGACACTGTTGGGTCCCCCAAAGTCGCGTCTCTTCACCACGCCCACCCCAGAGCGGAAGTCTAGTCTCCTCCCGAGGTGGGGTGGCTCTCACTGGCCCACCTGGCCTCAGAGAGGTCAGCTGAGATCTTTGAGTCTGCAGTACAGTTTAGTTGTTCCTCTACTCGGTGCGGATTCCTTCATCTGCTAATACTTCTTAAAGTGTTGAATACAGGAACGCTCCTAAATGAACATCCTGTGCGCACCTTTCTACTCTCCATCTCAGGCTCCACTTTTCTGGTAATCCAGTCCATGAGAAATTTCAATGCGAGAAACATAAAACTACTTTCCTTATATTTCAGTGAATGATTAACAATACAGAGCTGCTCTAAAAATAATGAAGAGCAGAAGTTTGAGAATATCTGAAAACTAATTAAAAGGTCATCCTTTTAAGTAAATAACTTAATGTAAACCCATCATTATAGTTCACTTCTTAAAAGTTCTCCCAGTTTGTGAAAGCTTAGTTCATTTATTTTACAAAAGAGGGTATTTAATAATCATCAGTAGCATTTCCAACATTATTATAATTTTCTTTTGGCATAAGGCAATTTCCTTTTGCTGTGACAAATACTCCACATCAGCACCTTAAGGGAAGAGTGGTTTATTTTGCCTCATAGTTTCAAAAGGTTCAAGCCACAATCAGGTGGCTTCAAGGCAGATATAGCATGGTTGAAGGGCCTGGCTAGGAAGGCTTTTCAACCCGTGGTGGCCAAGAAAGAGAAAGGAAGAATCAGAAACAAGAGTACTCCATTTGGGTCACTTCCTCAGTGAACCCGGCTTCTTCAATGAGGCTCTACTCCTAATTGGACATTTCGTTGTGAAGGCAACAATGGATTAGTCCACTGATGGGTACTATGCTCCACGATCCCATCACCTTCCAAAACACCATCTCTGAACACATGAGACTTTGGGGGAACATTTTAGATCTAAGCCATAACACTCATAATTTTTTAAAGTAAAATACAAAAAAATCCGTGTTATTAGATTGCTGCCTTAAATTGTTGACCAAGAATAGTCATGAATCTCTGAATAAAATTTCCAGTATATTTACTACATGTTTATTGAAATCTTGTTTAACTGGCATTTTTAATTTTTATTATCAATGCATAGAACTATTACAATTGAAAAATACCTTAATGAATGATTCAATTTACCTTAGCAGAGACTCCAAGTGTTAATATTTTTCCTTTCAAAAGAAAAAGATAATGCACTCAATGCTTGGAGATGGGTTTCTTGCACTTATATAAATATTTATATATGAATATTTTAAGTCTTAATATATTATTTGAAGAGCTAAAATACAATAAAATATATGATCTGAGTATTCCCAATAAAAATTGAAACAATGAGAAAAACCTCAGTATCCTGGAACATGAGCTGGGATGGGTCAGGGAAATAAGGAAGAACACGTCAATAAATTAGTAGGCCAGAGAGAAAACAAATTCATAGAGAGAGGTGGTAACATACTGTCAGGATATAGCTGGAGGCAAAATAGGTGAAAATCACAAAGAGATGGGAAGCACTGAAAAGGAAACAAAATTGCAGAGGAGTAGCAAAAGCAAAGACTTAATAGCTATTCTGAGTGGGACATGTTGACAGCATGCCAAAAGAATTAGGATCTAATCAGTCTACAGGCCCAAAGACTATGAGAAAGAGGCAGAATCAGATAAATGGAGTCTATAAAGAAGGCAAGGGAACAAACTGATTTTGAAGGGAATATTATGTTCCTGCCAAAATCCCTTGATTCAAAAAAGGAAAGACAGATGATCTCTTTTAGTACATGACAGTCAGGTCATCATCTTGGTTTTATTCACAGATAAGAATAACACTATTTTTAAGTCAACTTATTGAAGATCTAGGACACCGTCTCTCCATCAAGGGAAAGTTTGACCCTCTCCTAAAAGGAGTAGTCTTGAATCAGTAATCACCTATATTTCCTCTGAATTAAACAATAAAAGGATAGTAAGATTGATGAAATAGTCCTACATATGTAATCTTATTTTTGTATAGATGATTTAAGCTATCTGGCTAAGCGTTTGAATTAATGACTTCCTAAATTTTCAGATACAATGAAAGATCTCTTAATTGATTTCCACTTAATTGATTCATCTCAAAAATTGACAGTCTTCACTCAGTACACGTGAGAGATACAGTTCACGTGTTCTGAAATCAACACACACTCTTCTGCTTCCACCAATTGTTTTTTATGCCTTCCAACTGTGAAAGTTAACTGACTATGTCAGTTTAAGTAAAGAACCTCCAACTAAATTGGACTAGCATAGTTCTGGGTGTGGCTGAAGGGATTTACTGAAGACAGGAGGCCCACCCTGAGTGTGAGTGGCACCAACCGATCGGCTTGTAGCCTGGATGGAATAAGAAGGGGAATGAAGAAGCAAGGCTAACTTCTGTTTCTTCAGACACACTCCAGTCTTCACCTTCACCTGGGACCTCGTCTTCCGGTTTCCAGCTTAGAGCCTTCAGCCTTCCATCGCAGACCCTTCTGCCACCTGATACAGACTCGCGGGAGACTACAGTGAGCTCCAAATGGATCCTTTGGATCTCCGGTGTGCAGATGGCCCTTTTGCACCTGACTGTAGGCAGCCGCTGTGAGCTTACCTCGTGAATCCTTATATATTTATATTTTACATTAAATCTGTTTCTCTAGCAAGCACTGACTGTTACATCAACTGAAGTTGCATTTATTCTCTGATTTATTTATGAAGGCAAGACCTGGAACTGAAATAACGCAGTCTTGTGTAATTGTACTACTGCAAACATACACCAAACTGGTAAGTGAAACAGGAATAGAGTTTGTTTTAATATACGTAACTAAATACTCCTGCCCAATACTGCTGCACCCTGTGAGAATAATTTGGGGAGTCCATGAAAATGGTGTGAAAACAGAACTATTTTTATCACTTTTAAAATTAACAGGAAAAAGCAAAATAAATCTTTTAGCAAAGTCATCTGTATCTAGTACAAAACATTGAGGGTCTATTACTTGCTAAGTTTTATGAGCATGAGCAATTAATATCTACCCTACTTTCTCACAGTCTTTCATAGGAATTGAACATGAATACAACTTTTTTCTCCTTTCTTATAAGTTCTTTTGACAATATAACTTGATCTTCCTCTCCTGAAACAATGAATTCAGTGCCCTGTCTCTCGATCCTGAGCAAATCTCTGGGATTGTCGCAGGTATGTGGAATGGTGGATATGACTATGTGTGACTTGGTTCTCTTTAGACCCTTGCTCTTGGGACCTGGAATAACACTGTAAGGAAGCCAGCATCAGCCCTGGCCAGAAAACCACATCTAGAGGGCAGCATGAAGTGCAAATGAATGCGACTTTGTCAGCCCTGACTAAGGGCTGAACTGACAATCAGAACCAACGAGACAGCCGTGTACTTGAGACATCCTGGAATTAAGTCTCCACACCCCACTCAGGCTGTGTCAGGAAAGGTCGTGTGGCGCAATCAGTCACGAGTCTTCCATATCTATCCCAACTCAATCTGCAGGGTTGAGGGAATTATCGGTGATGATATGTGCAGGCCACTACATTTTGAGGCTGTCTGTAGTTCAACAAAACTAAATTGAAGCAAATATAATAACCTTACTCTGTCGGCTCGTAGAATTGACTACATGGGTAAAAGTTAAACTCCGAGGACAGTGGCAAATACCTCGTAAATGCTGAACTTATTCAGTGATGGTACATTTATTCAGAACTTAAGTGACTGTCAAATGGGTTTCAGATATTTTATTTATAGTTAATAAAATTGTGAAACTATCATATCAAGGGTCATTATTGTGATATTGAAATCTGATGAAACCAATGACAAAATTCTCATCACCTTGCCACATTATAATGGTGGGTAATTTAGGACTGGACAACTTCACCTATGTATAGACTAGTGAAATAATAACAAAAAAAGAAAAAAAATGATGTTCACTTATTTATCATATTTGCTAGGAAATGACAACATAAATTTTAATATTTAAAAAATTCAAAAAAGGTAATTTGCTATTCTCTCAAAAGGACTCGTTAACAGTGTTATAAAAATGAAAAGAACATAATTAAGTGTGTGAGAAATTATCCCATCAATTCAGTTATATATTTTGCACCTACTTGTCAACTCATGTTTTAGTGTATTTGAAGTTGGCGTTTGAGGTATAAAATCTTTGTCACCTTCTTTTGCTTTAAAAATTTGTATTCAATTTACTGAAATAAATTTAAAAACTACATTTGAAGGTTTGACCATAGGTAAATAGGTTTCTTTAAGAAATTTAGTTTTTTTTTTTTTTTTAAGAAATTTTGTTTTAATTAACTCAATTTTTTTTTTTTTTTTTTTTTTTTTTTTTTTTTTTTTTTTTTTTTTTTTTTTTTTTTTTTTTTTTTTTTTTTTTTTTTTTTTTTTTTTTTTTTTTTTTTTTTTTTTTTTTGGTGCTGGGGATCAAACTCAGGTCCTTGTGCTTGCAAGGCAAGCACTTTAACCACTGAGCTAAATCCCCAGCCTCAATTTTCTTTTTCTTTCTTTCTTTTTTCTTTTTTGTGCCAGGGATCAAATTTGGGGCCTTGTGCTTGCCAGGCAAGCACTCTAACCACTGGGCTAAATCCCCAGCCCCTTCAATTTTCTTTTTCAAATGATTCAATCTAGCAAAAATATTCAACTATTTAGAATATGTAGTAAATACAGTTAATCACCACACAAATATGGGTAGTGATGGGTTAAATATTTACTAAGGCTGGTTTCTGTCCTCTAGTCTTTATGGCAAATATAAGAATATCACTTCTTTATGTATCCTTTAGATACTAACCAATCCTTAACACAGATTATTCCTACAATACTGGTACTTCCTGCTTAAAACACATTATTCATCATTAGCCATACTTCTACAGGCTCAAGCCCACTAAGAAAATGGAGGACACTCCCAACGGATCTGCTAGCGCTCACGTAGCTTGTTTCATTACTTTCATAAATTCAATATCCAATTATTGGATTAATATTTTAATACATATAATATGTGAATATTCTTTATTTCAGGTCAAATTTTAGTTTTCAAAATACATAAAATTAAAGGGTCTCTGAAATTTTCTTTCTGATTTTATAACATAATTCTAAAGTAACTCTAGTCATAATCCTCTTCGAAACAACCTTGAAGTATTTGTAAAACAGATATTTCAGCTTCCTGGAGGAATTATCAGAAGGATTTAATGGACCTGATAACTGTAAAAATCTTCAAAAGCATATGCAATAGATATACAGAGCTATAAATAAAGCAGAAATAAACTAATTCTTTGACCTTTTAGAAGGATTTAAATTTGTGAAAAGCTGCTAAAACTAAAACAGTAAACTGGATAGATACAATTTTAAGTTGAGCTGCTCAGTATTTGAGCAATAAATCTAGGGACAAATCACAAAATTTACCAATTTTCAAAGTAAACAAAATTTATTTAACATGATACGGTGTTGCCTCATTAAATGCAATCCTACTTATCCTCTGGTTCTCTGTGATGTCCTTTTATTATAATATTTTACTCAAATATGAGTGAATCCTATCTGGTAAATCATTTCAATGCTACAAGGCCTATTAGACGAACTGCAAATTCACATCAGCTACTGTGTTAGGCTTCTCCAGAGGCAGAGGTTTCTCAGCAATTGAGTTGACAGTAGCCTAGAGACAAACACAGGGGAACTAATTTGGTGGGAGTGAAGAAAGGCAAGATAGAATCTTTCAAAAATTTCCTGTGGGTCCTGCATGTCGAGACTTCAAGTATACAACAGAATATGAGTATGTCAGCTGGGGTTGTAGCTCAGTGTTAGAATATTTGCCTAACATAGGTGAGGTCCTGGGTTTTCTCTCCAGCACCACAAATGATCACAATAATAAATTAAAAATTAAAATAAATAAATGAGTATTTATCACTAGGGTGTGCTGCAACAAGTGTCAATGTACAAGAGAATAAAGGGCTGGCACGACTACCTCCAATGTTTCTAAGGGCACACTTGCAAAAATGACTGAAAAATTCACACTGGACTGGCAAAACTGAAGTCATATTTGATTCCTGCAAAAATTGATTAACTGACAAGCAGAGATTTTAGAATACATTGAGTTGGGCAGTGAAGGAAACCAAGGTCCAGATCTCCTAGCTGCAGTATGCGATCCAGAAGCTGCAGGGTCAGATTGCCAGCCTCAAGGGCCAGGTCAGGCAGCCAAGGCTCCCCCAAACCCTCCACTTCCCGCCTTATGCCTCCGCTGTCCCCAGCTCCGGGGCCCTCTCTCCCTAGCCAGGCTTGCTAGTCGCTTTGTGCACAGGGCCTCGATAGCTGGCCAAAGCGCTGGATCATTTGGGGTGGGGAGAATCTTAAGCCTCCTCTGGCATGAATCCCACCTTCCTCCCTTGAATTGTAGCCCACACGCCGGCTTTTCTGGGCTAGCCTTCCTACGCATCCCAACCTGGGGGAACTGTCGTATCGTCACCATGCAGTCCACATCCAGGTGGATATCTTGCTTTCAATTTCTTGGGGAGAGGATTAATTTATTTATCTCTCCTTTGAACTATTACTCTTCAGACAGCCAGGAATTTAAAGCCAAACACTGATTTTGGGGTCCTCTATTGGGGAAAAGGACTGCTTAGAGAACATACTGGAGTAGGGCTGAACCTCCCTGTGTAGATGCCTCAGAAGTGGAGGGCAGGAGGTGCTTCCTTGCTCCTCTGGAAAAGCTCGTTATCAGATGGGAAGGGTATGACTTACTATTTGTCAAGTGTCTGTGCACTCATATTCTTCAAACTCAAAAGATTGACTTGGGATCCATGGAGGGTGGCAAGCAGAGACAGAATCGGGTGGATCCCCCAGCACTGCAGCTGGATTCCCAAGTCACATGTGGCCCACTCACTCACTTGCAAGCAGGGCCCTCCAGGAAGCTTCTTGGAGCATGCACACGCCATTCACCTCATTTTAAATCATCCTTGTTGCTTGCCATTGGAATGAGGTACAGGGTCTGAGATGAACGAGATCTGGGCCTATTGTGGTAGACTTACTGTGGTCCGTTTGAGCCAGGATGCCCAGCTGGACTGAGTTGGTGTGATTCTGGGCATAGAGGATCCACCTGAGGGTTGTTGCTGAAGCAACATAAAGCAGAGCGGGAGCAGAAACTAGCTGTGGCCTGTTTTCTAGGAGAAGCTCAAGATGCGGCTGGTTCTCCTGAAAGCAACTTGGCTGTTCTCATCAAGGAAGGAGCTCGGGGCCTTGCTGTCATCGAGGATGGCTGCTGTTGCTTTGGGGGAGCTCTGGTAGTGTGCTCTGCTGCGAGCATCATATCCTGGTTCCAGTGAAGATTTCTTCAGCCATCATCTGCAGACATGGACGTAGACAGAACAGTGCTGTGGGCCTCTCAGCCCTTGATTGGATCTTTTGGGTTTCCTGTGCCTAGACAGACATTTGGCACTTCCTGCATTTGGCTCGTGGGTGAATACTGTAACTTATAAATGTTCTGTATCAGATCTGTTTTCTTACAAACCACTGACTCCAGAAGCGCTAACTAAGACAGGTCGTAAGACAAGAAGAAAAAGAATGTAAACAAGTATTTCAAGAATTAAGACCATAGGTACAAGATGTTGCAGCTGGAGAGAATTTGTTTTGTGTTGCTGATCTTTTAGTTAGTTTGTATCATGGATTGAATGGTGTCTCTGTCAGTGTCCAAAGAGGGTCACAAATGGGAAATAATTCATTGTATAAGTGCATATGAGAAAGTTTTATCAATGGTGTGGCAAAGTAGAGGAGTCTCAAAACACAAAGAGAAATTACTTTTGAATGGAGAAGACATATTTCTTTTATTAGAACTGGAGAAAAAGTAAAGGGGCTAGGTTCACATATATGTCACAGTTTTAGCAGAAAATTGAAATAAGTATTTGTGATTGCCCCAGTTAACGGGGGAGAATATATGTTTTGACAGTAATTTAGGGTAGGTAGTTTTCTGGTGATCTTAAACTGTATGAGAGACATATAAAATCTTCATAATGCCCCATAAGTTTTTGGGTTATGCTTTATAACATCTATATGATTTCTAAGAAAGTGCAGAATATTTTATTTCCATATCCCCATAACAGAGTTTTGAGCCAATTTAATCTTTTAAATAGAGTAATTTTTATAGACATTAAAAAGTATTAGATACATTCAGAAAAACTGTATGTTAATTTAAAACCCTGAAATGATAGGAGCATAAAAATAGTCATAAATGAAAATAAATGAATATTTGGAACAAATAGTTGCTTTTAAAAGTTTCTTTACCTTGTAATTCTTGTAAACATTTTTCATTTCCACAAGTAACCTGCCAATGTTTTCATTCTATTCAAAACCTATCACAAAGTTATTATCAGAATATCTACAAAGCTCTTTACTATGTCAAAGAATAACAGTTAATGGGAGTGTAATAAACAAAAAGATGGAATTCGAAAACTATGGTTAATCAGCAGTTTGTAAAACTGTCAAAAATAAGTGACATAGAGATGAATAAAACTCCTTCTGCCTAAGTTGTCATCTGTTGCCCATGACACCAGGCTCATGTCCTTAGACACTCTCAATGAGTCATCAAGGGATTGAGCCCTGAAGTCATGTGTTGTTTGGGGATTAGGGAAGAGTGACCTGCTGCACTAAGTATTCTGGTTTGACTAATGAGCAGAACCCAGAAGAAAATCTGAACTGTCAGCTTCACGATTTTTGAGAATGTACCCTAAACTCACACATGCAGTTTCTGTGCAGTGCCAGGAGGCAGTTTGGGGGCATCCGATGCCAGAGATACAATGATAATTAATTTGATTTAGCCTAATAATATCTTTTAAGTGATCTTTGCCACATTTACCTATGGAAGAATAAACTAGTTTAGATATTTTATCTCCATTTGAGTGAATGTTGCATACATAGAGAAATATGTACACATTTTTTTCATTACATATTTGCAGCTTTAACCTTTGCTTAAGTTATAAGCCTATGTAGCAGGATAATTTTACAGTGAGTAAAAGTAATGAAGAATTGTCCTGTATAATTTGGCTTGTTATTGAAATTTGGTATTTGTGACACCTTAGTAAATTCTGTAAATTTTAGAACTTATGAATTTTGTGCACATTTTTATAGTATTAGTAGTGCTAGTGTAACTATTACTTCTTTTGGTTATCTTGTAATAATGTTATAATCAATTAATGAATTACATGCTTTCCACTTTATGGAAATTTCAAAATACATCATTTTATTTAATTCTATCAAGCTTAATTTTACTAAAGAAGTTCTGAAAAATTCACCTATTTTAATCTTTCAATGTTTGTGGTTGATGTTTTTCTAATATTTTTTCTATTTTAAAGTGTATACATATGAAACACATTTTTAAAATAAAATTGATGTTTGGAATGATAATTACATTTATTCTACTGTTATTTTGCTTCTGTTGTAGAAACTCCCTAATTTCTGCTTTGATTAGCTACACACATGGCTTCCTAGTTACATTTCCTACTTCCCAGCTCCTCTTGCAACCACATATGGCCAGGTGACTAAATCCTTGCTAGTGAAATATGAGTGGAAATATAATGAGCAACTCCTCCCGGCTCTTTCATCTGGATCCCTCACTGAGTTTTGGTTTTCTCAGGTTCTGAAATACATACGTGATCATGACAATCGCAACATCATTCCAGAAGGGGCTGTGACAAGATTCAAAGTTTTATGCCCTTAATGAGCTGATGAAGCTATGATGATTCCTATTTCATAAACTGCTCTGTGAGGAAAAATAAGTTTTTGTTTTATTTGAATAATGAGTATTTTGAGATTCTAGACCTGGGCAACTCAACCTGTACTAATAATACATTTGGCTTCAAGGAAATATGGAAATAACATATCATTTCAAATAACTTCCAAATTCTCCAGGAAATTTGAGTATAGGGATTATACAGGGTTGGATGGTGTGGTGGACCTAATGTGGTCAACTTGAGCCAGAACGCCCAGCCAGACTGAGTTGGTGTGATGCCGGCTGGGACTCTTGTACAGCTGGGATTCGTACGAGATCCACCTGAGGGTTGTTGCTGCTGCAACATAAAGCAGAGTGGGAGCAGAAGCTAGTTGGCGGGCTGTTTCCCAGGAGAAGCTCTGCTGCGGCTGGTTCTTCCGAAAGGAAGTCGGCTCTTCTCGTCGAGGAAGGAGCTCGGGGCCTTGCTGTCATCGAGGGTGGCTGCTGTTGCTTCGGGGGAGCTCTGGTTGTCATCTCTGCTGAGAGCATCGTATCCTGGTTCCAGGGAAGATCTCTTTCCAGCCATCATGTACAGACACGGATGTACATGAGACAGTGCTGTGGGCTCCCAGCCCTCAATTGGATCTTTTGGGTCTCCAGTGCCTAGATGGACATTTGGCACCTTATGCATTTGGCTTCTGGGTGAACATTGTAATCTATAAATGTCCTCTATTAAATCTGCTCTCTTACAACCACTGGTTCTAGCAAATCTAACTAAGACAGATGGTGTCACTTTCATGTCTTAAAGATTTTCTAACACATATTTCATATCTGAGACGATATCTATGAAATGTACTGACATTGCTTTTGTTTCAGTCATTCTCAAAGTGATAAATCAGTATAAAAAAGTATATTTTCCTTTGCAGGTGAACAGAATATGAGTCTTTATATAAGTCTTGTATAATTTTAGCTTTTCCCAGTAAATTAAAAAATTCTATTATAATATTAAAATGTTTGAAATGCTTGAGAAGTACTTCTACTAAATAAATTACATATACTTAATAAGTCAATTGCAGGGGAGAAGTGAAATCAGGAAAGAAATCTTCAATTAAAAAAAGAGAGGGTAGGGGCTGGGGATTTAGCTCAGTGATTAGAGTGCTTGCCTTGTAAGCACAAGGGCCTGAGTTTGATCCCCGGCACCACCAAAAAAAAAAAAAAAAAAAAAGAGAGGGTAGAACAACAAACAAACAAAAAAAAATGGATTCCTGGAGTCAAAATCAGACTTATTATAAGCAACTAGATGATTATCACCCAAGAAACAAGGCAGATATATTTTCTTTCACTGATTCTACTTAACATAGTATTGGAAATCCTATGTAGTGCAATAGAATAAGAAAAGGAATTAAAAAAAAAAACGGATTAGGAAGGAAGAAATAAAACTCTTTGCTGATTGATGATGGATTTTCTAGAATTCTCTTATTTAAAAAAAATAAATTCACATACACATTCCACATATTCACCTATGAGGTTATATAGCAAGATGGTTATGCAGTTCAAGGTTAAGATGTTTGAAAATCAAAATTAGTGCCATTTACCCTAGCTTCAAACAAAAAGAAATACTCAGATGTAAATCTGACAAAATATGTGTGAGTAAATCCACAAAATTTGACAAAAGAAATAATCAAATCTGTAAAACCACATTTCATAGTCATGATTAGGAAAAGTTAATATTTTTTAGTTAAAAATTTTTCTCTACTCGACTTATAGATGTAATGAAATCCCAATAAAATCTAACCAAATTACTTCCTATATATGAGTTATAAGTAAATGGAGCAAAAATTAGCAATACAGTATTGAAGAAGAAAAATTCACAATACTGGTACTGCTATACTTCAAGATTTACTGTGAAGTTACTTAGTAGTGGAACAATTTTTTACTAGTGAATAAACAGACAAAATAGATAAATGGAATGGAATAGGGATGCGATACTACATCTACTCATGTATTGTTTATCAATTTTGACAAAGTAACAAAGGAAATTCAATGGAAAAATCAGCTTTTTCAATGAATCTTATTAGTATAATTGGACATCCACAAGCTAAATAAATAAGAGATCCTGGCACAGAGTTTGTTTTTCACATAAATGATAACCATATGAATCAAAGAGCTAATGTAAAATGCAAAACTGTAAAATTTCTAGAGTACAATGTAGGAACATATATAGGTATCTTTAAAATTCCAGATTGTTGGACTCAAAACAAATATACATACGGCAATCACATGAAGAAATAACATCCTTTGTTAGGGTGGTGAAATTACTATTTGTGATACAATTATGATGGATACGTAAGGATACATTTGTAAATCCCATACAGGTATAAACACAACAGAGTGACCTCTAATGTAATCTACATACTTTATGCAATAATAATGTATCAGTTAGATTCATCATTTATAACAAATGCTCTACACGAACGGAACATGTTACTAGTAGGGGAAAATAGGTGGTGATAGATGAGGCAGTTGAGAGCTCTCTGAATTTTGTGTGCAAATGTTTTGTACAACTAAAAACACTCTAAAAAGTCAATAAAAATATGGTACTTGATTTATTGAAATACTAAAATATTAACTTATTACAAAACTTATCCTCTCATGTATTTGGTAATGTTAGTGTTTATATGCACCCATAAAATGCTTATTTTGGCTTTTGTCCTACTTGGAAAAATTAATGGCTGATTTCTCATTGAGATAATGTTGCTAAGATATTTACCTTCGATTATTTCTTCATTTTCTCAATATTAATATGGAAGAAAATCTTTGCTTGAAGAAAATGGCCATTTCTATGGTGTTAAAATTTATGGAGACACAGTTAAGAAAGTTAAAATAAGAGATTCAATTTCAAAATAAATAGTCTGGGTGAGAATTTGAAGCAAAAGATTTAAATAAAATTAAAATTAAAATGCTAGATATAATGCTGTGTTCTTGATCTAAGAGAATCCCCAGGAAAGAGCATTTGATGAATTTTAAAGAGATTTTTTATTTTTAAAAGTGGCATGCAAATGTAAAACCTCTCTCTATGAAGGGCTCTTATTCTCTTCCACTGCCTCTGTCTGTCTGCACACTCATTCTCATCTACTTTTGCTCTCATTTGGACTATATTCTGCTACGATCCTCTCCATCTTTGCCACCTTCAGAGTCACACTTCCTAGTGGCTTTATTGGTTTCTGGTTTAAAATATTCTCCGGCCTCAGTATATGTTGGAGAGAGAGCAAAACTATTTTTCTTGAGGAACATAAAATTCTATCTGATTCTATCTGAGTATTTTTCATGTGGATGTGCTTGGAAGTGAGACAGAAAAGAATCTGTAAAAATCAGGACGATTCACTTGTACAAAATTAATGCCAAGGACCTCTACCTGAAAATATCTGCATGGGAGAAACATGGAAAAATCATTTCCCATGGGCACAGGCTTAAGGAATGAAAATTTAGTCCGGGTATGTTTGTGAAGGAGTATCGTATGCTCTGAGCCAAAATCACTGGGTAAGGCTGGTGTTTGCTAGTCAATTTTTAATCATTCTGAATGTTGAATTTTAAACCTACATGAAGATTTCATTTTCCAGCTTCTACCCAAAGACATTTCTACATAAAGAGAATGCTGGGCTCTGATAATTGATTGTACCCCATTTTCTATGAATATTCACATCCTCCTTTTCTTATCTCTCAATTTTTAAAATAACTTCTTGGTCAACTTTGCTTGAATCGTTTATTCATGATTTTTATCATTTTGCTGATCTTATGCTTAAATTATAGGCTGGATTAATAAATCTATCAGACTATCTATTCAACATGTGCTTCTTTTTTTTGACACAACATGTGCTTCTTAAAGTACTCACAAGGAAATTATGGGGTAGTGACTGTTTCTCATTAGATCTCATATTTCATTTTCTTAATACTTGGCTGTAAACTCAATTTGGGCAGAAGCCATATAGAGTTTGTGTACTACTTACTGAATGCTCAATACAATGCCTGGAATATAGTTAGTATGTGAACATTTCTTGAATGACTAATCAAGGTAATTAAAAGCTATTCAATTACAGTAAATTACCTCCATCCTCAAACTAAAACCTTAAGATTTAGCTACGTGATAGATAAGGAAATCTCTGCCAAAAAAATCAACGTGTTAAAAAATCATTAATAATAGCATCTGAAAATGGCTTAAAATTACTTACTAATGGTGGTGACCAATTATAGTTTGGTCAGCAATTAAAAAAAATTCAGAGATTGAACGTCAAAGCTGGGGACTGATTTGGGAAGAAAAATAGTGAGCAGAGTTAATCTGCTTTGCACAAAGTAATAAAGAAATTTGATTCTGGAAGCTGCACCACAGGAAGAAGTTAAAAAGGGAAAGCAAGTAGAGGCTACTTCTTTTGGAAGAAGGAGGATGTCCTCTCTAAAAAGGTGCCATGATGAATCATAAACAATTGCAAGACTGAGGGATCTAAATTACATTGTTTATAGCAACACTGTTATACACACCGAAATTCTATAATGCATATCAGTCTTGACTGAGCTATAATTATATTACAGTTTAAATTAAAAGTATATCTTTGTTTGATTTTAACGCATTTATTTAAAATAGGAAACAAAAATTGTTTGTAAATTACAAATTTATAAAATTTCAGAAAAAATTTTTGTTTAAAGTTTCTCTATATTTGTTGATATTAACTGCAGTTAATTCTATATCAATAGAAACCAACCAATATTTTCCATTTAGTTTTCAGAGACATATTTGTCTATTTTAATGCAGCTCAAATAAAGTACATTTCTTTCACTATTAGTTTATTAAGAATCCTGTTTACTATTAAGATATTGTATATTGTGTGTATATATTTATTAAGAATCAAAGTGGTACCTTGTTACTACTATAATTTCAAAGAGATCTCTCCTTCCAAGAAAGTCTTTTCATTTTAAATATTGCTCTTTAAGTATAAACATTCTTTTTTGAAAACTATCACACATATTAATCCTTAACTAATACTGTATAAATTTTGATATAGAAAATAACTTATTTTATTAACTAGACAAAGTTGAATCTAGTAAATCCCAAAGTGTTTCAAAATCAATTATAGCCTTATTCATTATCTATACATAATGCAAGCTGCATAAGTATGGACTCCTGTAAACACAGAATAAATGTAAAGGAATATCAAGTAATATAAGAGGAAAGGAGAAGAAAATTGAGGCACTCTAAACTGAACTAATTAAAAGTTGTGGGAGAAGGAACAAAATGAACCGGAGAAAAAGAGAGGCCTATTTATAGCTCTACAATTGGCCACTTACCCACCTCTGCACTATGTGTAATGATGAATTCCAATTGAAGAACAAAGACTACCGGTTTTGATGTGCTTAACTTGCTGAATTCCTAAGAGGAAAATGAACTGACAACTAATAAGATACAGATGATTTTAATTTTGAGTGATTTTAAATATGACTAACTTCTAGTGGTAGCAAAACTATTAAAATTATACTTTTTTTTGCTTTCATATTAAATTGGAAAAACAAAGTATTTTATTGCAATAGTAATTTGTAAGTATGGAATTTACTAATTTCTCAAATTAGTTTTATCTTAATTTTATTAATTGGCCATTAGTCTAATAGGCATGCTTCCTGGTCCCTCTGAAAAGCTAATGTACATTCACAAGTCTGAACATATTTCTTTTTCTTCACATTCTGAAGATTCTGAAATCACAATGTGACTGAAAATTAATGTCAAAGGAACCTCAGGACCTTCTAGGCAGGGGAGTGTATTTGATTTCAGTTTCTGATATTATGTGGACATGACTAAATCGACCAGTTTTGAACTAGTCTGGCTGGCCTACTTGTCAAGTATATTGGATTATTTTTATCGGAGGCACAGAAACAGTTTGGTTTAAGGTAAGATCCTTCTTCCTTTAACTTAAATTATTTTCAGACGTTTTGTAAATCTTTTTAATTGGTCTTGAGTTGTCTGACTGGAAAATGATGACAAAATCTAATCATGCTCTAACCGGGCTCCGGGGGCTTTGTCATAATTATTTTCAGTGAGTCCTTTACAGAGTGCTTTTTAACCCTCGCAATGGCCAGAGATATGACCCACACTTAGCTCTCTGCCTCTCCGGGAATTTGTCTATACAGGCAGAGGCCCCTGCAGCTCTTGTCTGATGTGTGCCCAGTTTATTCCTGACAAGACAACCAGGAAGAAAGTTAGTTCTAGGTGTGTCAATGGGGTGAGATCCATAGGTAGGGTCACAACAAAAACATGACGATAAGCAGTTGATTACTCACAGGTCCCCAAGACAAAAGGGGTGCAGACCAGACCCAACAGGGGGACAGTGTACTCACCTAGTGAGTGCAGAGGCAGAGAGGGACCTGGGAGCTGAGGCCCATGACTTTACCTGAACAAATTTTTTGCAACAAATTCTAATTGCTGGATTTACATCATGCAGATAGAAGTCCTGGGGGTCGTGCAGTGACTGACAGAGGTCACTGTAGACTCTCGGCCAGGATCCTGCCGGGTGTGCAGTGAGAGGGCTGAGTCGGGACATCTGTGGCTATATGTACCAGAGGGAAGTGGCCACCAGGAGGTGCTTGTGTAAGGCAGGTGTGTGGACTGGACTGGCCACCTACAGGAACCAGAGGAGGCAGAGAATGGGAGATTGTGTTAAGGTTTACTAAACATGCTTCTCCTGTAAAAAATATACACCCATGTTCAAAATGGATGCTGAATCATAGAAATTCACTAAAATACGTAATAAAATGAAAAATTAGTATTGGACAGAAAATTTCTTGACACATGCTAGAGAACACAAATGAAGCAGCTGCATTGTGGAAGCACTTGGATTATGCTACAATATTCTCAAGGCCAGAGATACTCTTGTGACTGAATCGTGTAGAGCATAAAGTCACCATGAGTGCTGATGTTTATCCTGCAAAACTAATTTATAACAAAAACGTAAGTCAGTTAAGAGAAGAAAACTAACAGCATAGGCAAGTAGAGTGAAAACACTCCTTTAAAATAACTAGAATAGAGAGTATTATGAAATATTTGGATTTATTTGGTTTCCGAGTGGTAGAAATCAAGATTAAACCAGAATCATTTGCTATCTTGCAAAACTGAGGTTAGGAACATCTATTAGATTGTGTGTCCAGATACTTGAGCTCCTGAGAGCTTTTTTTTTTCTCATCTCATTTCGGTTTCTCTGTGCAACTGATTAATTCTTTTTTTTTTCTTTTATATTGATTCACTTCAGCCCTCACTATATATTTAGAAGAACTATGAATATTAATCTTTTTTCTTTTTTTCAGAGAGAGAGATAAAAAGGAAGCGCTCCAACATTATTTTAATATATTTGAAATTTGAAATCCTCATGAATCTCTTTGGTTCATCCTAATGCAAGTGTCTATCCGTAGCCCAAATGTGGTAAAAGGAAAAGAAGTATGATTGATCTGAATGGGGTCAACTACCATCCTAAAACTAAGCAACTTCTATAGCAGTAGTTTATTTGTAAATATGACTGTTCTTAGATAAAGCTTAATCTTGATGGGGACAATGTGGCAAGAACCAGTAGCCTGTCCCATGGACTTAACCATTGCCTGCATTTACCCTGCATCTACAAGATATTTAACCTACATCTACAGGAAACAAGAATTGAGCTCTCTGGATGGAAATAGCATGCAGATAGGGAGACGTGATGGTCTTTGGTGGGTCACTGAACTCCCAGGAGACCAGGGAGGTAGCACCCTTCCAGGATGCTGGAACAGAACCTGACCTGCTTAAAGGCACAAGCCAATACTGACACATTTGCTCTACATATGAAATATAATAATGGGAATGAGCTGGGCCAGAAATGAACTGTCAGATCTTTTTTGTTTTTTGTTTTGTTTCTTTAAAGTGTTTGGGCGTGTAGTTTGGGCCTGTATGTTTAGCATGCATGAGGTGCTGTTCGTCAGCAGCAAGGAGAAAAAGAAAGAAAGGAGGAAAGAAGGGGAAAGTTACATACTTAAAATTACAAAAAAAATAATAAAAATATTAAAAACAAATTTATGATGAATAAAAATCAAGTATAGTTTGTTATAGTACACTTTCTTATTCAGAATAAAAAACTTGCATAATTAGGTATATTTCATGGAGCCTTGTTTTGCATAACAAATAAAACGCTAAATAATATTTAAAATAAACATAAAAATATAAAAATAAATTATTCTCCTAAATCATAAAGAAAATTTGTCCAAGGCAAATTGAGAATTTTGCCAGAGAAATTATACATAAATATGTGTCAAATAGTCAACATTTTATATGGCACTTGACTTATTTGCGGATAAATTGGTGCAAAACTTTGAGTAACAAGTATTCTAGGAACAGAGAATACACAAGAATGAAACTCAAAATCAGACACAGCAGTACTCCTCAAAAATAATCTCAGTAAGTAGGATGACAAAGACAAATATTTTTTTTTGTTTTGTTTCTTTTTGGTTTTTTTTGTTGTTGTTGTTGTTTTTTGTGGTGCTGGGGATCGAACTCAGGCCCTTGTGCTTACAAGGTAAGCACTCTAATCACTGAGCTAAATCCCCAGCCCTGAAAAATATTTTTGTTACTTAGTAAGTTAAATCTCAGGTAACAAGTATGCAGAATTAAAACAATACTAATGGAATTTACTATTAAATTAATATATTAATAGACAAAAGGAGAAAACACATCCTATTAATTCTATAGGCAAAAAGTTAGGCAATTCTTCACTGCTTAATCATTTAATCAGTGAGAATTGAAAATAAAAGTGTACTTCCTTAATTTCAAAGAAGCATCACAGTTAAAGAATGACTATTCTTGTCCCATTATTCTTTGGTACTTATAGCTAATGCATTGAATCCAGAAAGATAAATTAGAGATACAAAGATATAAATAGAAGAGTCTAATGATCTTTTTAATATAGAAGTGTAGTTAAAATTAATCACTTAAGTCTGGATCCGAATTGCCTAGTTTTGTATCTTTACTATGTCACTTACTACCAGATAAGCTTGAGAAATCTGCCTAACGCTGTTATGCATGTGATTCTTTATCTGTAAAATATCGCTAATAATAATAATAACTACTTTGTAAGGCTGCTTTGAGGATTGAATGAGTTACTCTGCAGAAATTGCCATTGGTAAGTGTCATTTAAGCAGTTGATTTTATTTTTAATATTTACACACAATATGAACAATAACCAAGGAAGAACCAAGATTCAACTGACAAATTTAATCAGATATTTTTAAATGTACCCAGCTATAATTTCAAAAAATAAACTTCAGGAAAAAAAACAAGCTTCAGATGTCAACTTTAATGAATTATAAAGTAAAATTGAATAATCGCATTCCTGAATCTCTAAGTGCATCTCTGCAACACTGAATCATTTTCCTTTCAGTCTTGTGCAGCAAAACCAGTAGTAGCTCCATGTTCTGATTACTTAGACCAGTGAACTTGAAGTTGGCCTGGACTTCCTTCCTCGAGAATCTAAGACAATCTACTTATAAATTTAGAATAAAATCATTTTCTGTCACTTTTTTCTACCATTCTGAAGCAGGGTAGCATAATCACTGATATTGCTTCTATCAAGTTTTACTAATTCTGCCTTTTTCGTATGATTTGGTTTGACTGAGTGTGAGTTGTGGTATCAACAAGTGGCCAAGGCTGTCCTTGGACTTGCAATCCTCCTGCCTTACTCTTGCATGTCACTGTGATTGGAGGCAGTTCTATCCTTTTAACTATTGTGCTCTGTTATTTCGTTATTAACAAAACAGCCAGTTATTTATTAAAGTTATTTCAAATATCCTTTGACATCTCATTTGAAATAGAACCCTAAGACCTTAAAATTTCCAGAAAAGTCTTACACAATTTGCACAATGACTTCTGCTCTGATCTCATCTGTGGCTCATCGCTTCTTGTGATCTATTTCAGTCTCACCAGTCTTGAAATTCTTTTAACAATTAAAGCATTTTCCTCCCTCAGAGGCTTTATATCACTGCACCTATCTCTAGAAAAACTGTCCCTTCAATATATACACAGTTTGCTTTCTCAGTTCAGGTGTCTTCTAAAATATCATTAAAGATTTCCCTCGCCACCCTGTATAAAACTGCATTCCCAAACACCAACTGTACTTTCCCTATGTGCCTTGTTCTCTTGTACTTTGTGCATAGCACTTAAAACAATACAACATTTTATGTGGTCACTTGATTGTTTTTTGTTGTTGTTCTCTGTATCTTCCTATCAGAATAAACACCGTGAATCGAAGCATAATTTTATTTGTTTCTGTGTTCGTCAATTTTCTTTTTGTTCTGTTTCCTGGGGCTAGATCTCTGATGGTTACAGAAGCAACTGGCATATATCAAAACTGTCAGAGTTCCCCAATAAGATTTGAAAGAGCTGCAATTCGAAGAAACAAATCATATTTATTATAAATACTTTGCAGCACTTTAAATTAATATACAAATTCAGTGAGCACCCCCCCACAAATTTCAGAGTGATTATTCATGGAAGCCAACATACTAATTATATCATATAAAATTTTAATGTGCAATTCAAGAAAGGAAAAAAAAAGAAACAAGGATGGAAAATTATCATACCAAATATCAAGACATATTGAAATATACAGTAATTTAAACAGTGTGATTTGGCAGAGCAAAGGACAGATCAAATTCTAGAATGAGGTTCATAGACTGTGGATATCTGGTTTTTTGCAGATGTGGTAATTTAAAAAGGGACAGCGAAAGAAAGTCTAGTTCTAAAATAGAGATGTGAAGATAAAATTCCAACGTCAAAACATACATGCAAAAAATTTCCAGATGGTTTAAACATAAATAATTAAAGTGAGTTTTAAAACTGTAACAAAAAAATACGGAAGGATATTTTAAAAACACCTTCTAGTAGGAAAATCTGCTTAAGAAAAGAAAAAGAATATATCCAAAAAAGCACTGATGAATTTCATTATATCACTATTAAAAGTTTTTTCAAATGTTCTTTATATCTAAGTGTACTAGAAAATGTTAAAAAGTAAATGACAGACTGAAAAAAAATAGCCACTATTTGCAGATTAAATTGTCTTATATAAATTATATTTAGCTACAGGTATCAATGTAATGTATAATGACAATTTTTAGACTTAATAAAAGTAATCAAAGGATAAAAGGAGGCAATCCATGGAATAAAAAATTCCAGATGCTCAAAAACATATAAATAATTGTGTAACAAACTGATCAACTGTACTCATACTTGAGAACCTGTTGTATTAACAAGAAGAAAAAAGATAGGTTTATAGCAAGTGTTGAAAAGGATTGAGGGTTTTTTTTTTTTTTTAATAGATGAGTATGTAAGTTGAAGCATTCATGCTGGTGGGCAATTTCTCTTAAGGCCATAAAAAATGCTACTTTTAAATAGCAAAAAATCAGATAGTTCCACAAGTAATCATCAATGAGGAGATAGGTCAATAAAGTATAACACAAAAGAATAATTTTTAAAGAGAAATTATATTTACTTGCATTAGCTCAGAGATACTAAAATTAAAAGTGTATATATATATATATACATAAATCCATATTCATGCTCTACTTCTATGTATGCATGATTTTAACTATTTTGAAAAAAATCACTATGTAAAATATATAATAATCGAAAGGGGTTTGGAAAAACATGGCAAACTAATAATAATTACCTATGTAATGAGGAAAAGTAATATAGACTTGTGCAAATTTAGGCTTCTTTGTTATGACCTAAAAATTTAAACCCATTAAATTCATGTATGAAAAATTATATTTGTGTATTTAAAGTTAATATTCAAATCAATGATGTATGCTAAGTTAATACAAAGGAAATATCTTAATGTTTAATGAATGTAGGGTGCCTCATCTTCTCCAAAAGTATTATTAAATTAATGATGCGCTTTACTTAGTGTCCATGGAATTATAAAAATAAATGAAATATGAAATTTTACTTTCAAAGTTGCTATAGGGAAAATGGGAGGGATTATTTTAGAGACCTCTGAAGACAGATGGCAGTAATCATATTTGTGGATCAATATGTCTAAATATCCTACTACAAGTGCCTATGTATAAAACCAGATTATGGGAAGTTTGACTAAAATCAGCATACAAATGTAACACATGTATAGTTACCCTGAAAAATTCCTTCCAAAGGGCACTATATTGCAAATAAACATATTTTTTGGCCACAAGCCCAGTGATACATTTTTTTCTGTTATACCCAGTGTCTTCCTTTCTTTCTCCTTCTCTTCTGTCCTTCTTTCTTCCCTTCCTCCCTCCTTCCTTCATTCCTTGCTTCTTTCCTCTCGTCTTTCTTGCTTTTGACTATGTCTGAGATCATATAATTACATAAGTATAGTTTCATAAATTTTACCAAGAATTTTTAGACACTTTGCAAAATCTAATATATATTTCTCAACTAATTTGAGTACTTTTTTCTGAGCAAAGAAACCCAGTACTTCCCACCTGATAGATATGTTGTCCTTAATTTACATCTACATGTAAAGGGAAGCTCTTTTGGACAGTTCCTCATGTCTTCCATCATATCATCAATACTGCCAATAATAATAATCAGCAGTTATAATTGTAAGAACATATAGAAACAGTTTTATTCAACTTTAATTGTTTTTCCTATGTTTTCATCACAATAACTTGAGTATTGATGAATATTCTGATATATATTTTGCATAATTTTAATCAGTTGCTATAGAGTGTTTTCAGTAAATAGTAGTAGCAACACATATGTTATGACAGCTCTATTTTAGGGTACGTTCTGTCTCCCTGTCCTGTTCGCTGGCATTACTTAGTTGTGTATCACACATACTACTGGAATCCAGAAGTTACTAACATTGGTGCCTACTTATTTCAGCTTTCAGCCAAGGTGAACAGTTAGTTCTACTAAACAAGGCAATTTTTGTGTTCCAGCAAAAGACAGTGGTTCCCAGAAATTCTTTCTTCTTTATCCAAATCAAATATTTTAATTCTTGACAGCATCCTTAGCATTAGCATGCAAATATTCTCTCATGTGTTCAGTATTAACCAACAACTTAATCCAGGTCTTAACTCTGCCTTAGGTTATGTTTTAGTTTTCCTTCATTTCCCTTCCTTTAAGGGAAAGAGTCTTTGAAATTGCATGTATTTTCTGACTCCAATCTCTTCGTTCTTCCTTGATCCCACACTTTTTTGCCTCCTGCTCCACCAAAGCACTTAGCAAGGTCCCCAGTGACCTTCCCATTGGCTGCTTTTGTGTCAAGGCTTCGTCCTCATCTCACTGACTTTCAGTAATACTAGACACCCTTCCCCAGCACAGCTCCGAACACAACTGCTTTACTGGTTTCAGGGAAACGTGTGACAATCTCATGCTTATTTTGTCCCATGTCGAGTTTACTGTTATGATGTATTGTGTACATAATTATAATTAGCTGTAACATTAAATATATTTACAGATAAAGTCTACCTGAATTGAGTTTTGATTACGTTTTGAATTTTATGTCAAATCTCAACATGATACTCTCTCAGTATGCAGTCTGTATTGTGTGAAATATGCTTTGGCTGGGAGTCATCATGGAGCTGTGAGGGAAAGGCACAAGAATAAATGAGATTTCTGGGGAAGACAAACAAAACTCGGTGTGCTCATTCTCTGTTTGCAGTCTTGTTTTTCTCATGCAATTTACCACTATCTGAACTCACCCTGTTAGGTAATCTGTTTGTATGTTCATTGTTTCTATCCCACCCTGTTAGAATGAATAATTACAAAAGCAAAGGTCTGTCTTGGTCAGTGTCATGTCCCCTGTGCCTAGAGCTGTGACAGTCAACTAGGAGATACTAAGTAAATGTTGAGATTTTTTTCAGTCAATTATCATTCCCTGGGGATAATTTTAGTTGATCTATAATACCTATAATAACAGAGATCTGATATATATTATGATGATTTCTAAGAACTTAGTAACTTTGTTTCCTATGTCTTTTTCTTTTCCTTTGTCTTAACATGACAGGCATTACATGGCAAGAAAAAATGTAGTCTTCTTTCCAGGATATTTATATTAAAATCTCTTTTAGAAACATGCACCATCTTTCCTCTTTCTGGAACTGGACACAGGAAAGAATTAAACAAGTGTTCTGTTCTTTAAGTAGCATGTAATGTGTATGGAATTCTACATTTTTCATGTTTTTCATGGAGTTTTATGATTCTAAAGGTGAATAATTTGAATTGTAAGAATTAACCATCACCAATGAGAAGATTGGGGACACTCGTGCCCAAAAACTGAAGGTCATGAGAATACAAATTTTCCAATAAAATTTCATGTCTTTGCAACTTCTGCATAAGTAATGACTGGAAGGGATACAAGTTATGATGTCCTGCTAAATGTTTAACCAACAATTTCTTTATAAGGAAAAAGTAAATGGTCATGATTTTTAGCAGTGAAAAATATCCCAATCAGAGACGATTTCAAGCTACTGATATGTCATTGGCTCAAAACTTTCCTAAATATTGTCCTGAATTATTAAGAGCTGGTGCTAGGAAAATATTGACTATGTTTGGTGGCAAGGAATAGAGGGAATGGTGCCTACAAAAACTTAAAAGTTTGTGTTTGAATCATACTTAGCTTGACATTTACACTTACATGTCTGGAAGGAATGTTATGTGTGAAAAAAATTGTAACATTTTGCCATCTTAATGAGCTTTGCCAACTATATTTTATTAAAAGTTTTTCCTTGTACTTTAAGAGAATCATGAATATAGAGGATGGGTTGTAATACTTTCAACCATGTAATGATTAAGGAAATAAAATCTGTACGGTCCTTTGTTGCTTGAAATTGGATGAAACATCACAAAATGAAAAGAACTACATAGGCGCTAAGAGACTTAATTTGA
Source organism: Hystrix cristata (assembly GCA_004026905.1). NCBI lineage: Eukaryota > Metazoa > Chordata > Mammalia > Rodentia > Hystricidae > Hystrix > Hystrix cristata. Next base: position 36,062 of record PVJO010008613.1, on the reverse strand, counting down.
ATTCCCGTCTTGCTTGGTGACTATCTGAGAGTTAAACTTGGTCCCAATCATCGAAGCACTTATAACAGTATTCTTATAAATATCTGTTACCCAACTGAGTAAGTGTGTTGAACTATATCTTCTCAAATACTCATTTGAATACGAAATTGTAATAACTGCCTGGAAACTCGTCTTGGTGAAAAAAAATTAAGAATCAGGAAGAAAAGAATCCAAAATATTTTCATAACAGAGACCTGGCTCAACATACTATTAAAATTGGTAATTTGTATAGGATATGGGTCTTTGTATATATTTAAAATTAGAACATTTTAAAGAAAAAAATCAACTTTTAATGTACAGATATGTTAATACATTTAAAAGACATAATCTATTCCTTTGTCATAAAAATCATGATAAAACAGGTCACAAGGAGAGATTAGATATATTAATATATGCTTATATGACGTAAAACATTTTTAACAGATTCTTAATCTTTCATTTGAAAAAATATTTCAATTAATACCAGAATTTCTCTTTTGGTAAAAAAAGAAAAGTTTTAAAAAGTTTTAAATGTTGTTTTTAAATTATTTATTTATGTTTTGCTAACAGTACCCAAAAATAGAGGATTTCCCCCCTTCACTGAAACTTCATCAAGAAGTAATATAGTTTTATAATATTTAATTCTTCCCATTGTACAGATTAGTATGAACAAATCTTCTGCAGAATAAACTTACAACTACGAGAAGCTGTTGCATGAGAAATACTCAAAGAGCCAAACAAATGGCTAGTGAGAACAGCCCAGTTCCCTTCCAGAGAACCAGCCACAACAGAACTTCTCCCAGGAAACAGCCACCCGCCATCTTTTGCTCCCGTTCTCCTTTATACTGGCAATAACTTTCAGGTAGAACTTCTACACCCAGAACCACACCAACTCAGTCCAGCTGGCGCTCCTGCTCAAATTGATCACAGTAAGTCCACCACAAAGCTCCTTGTCTTTCATTTACTTTATTTTTAAGGTAACTAAACTACTATGAGTCAACACGGTGGTGCATGGAGACAGGAAGATAGACTTGGTGGAGATGGGGAGAGGATCTGGGATGGGGAGAGAAGGGAGGGAGAAGCAAGGGAAGGGAAAGTGAAAAGGACCAAGATAGGATACGTATATGTACCAATTCCCCATGAGGAATGTATTCATTATGACTTGCAAAAATGCATTAATAAATAGGGAAAAGGAGAAGAAAACATGGTGGTGACTGTCGCTCAAATGATTCTTTCTTCTTAATTAGGTCATAATACCTTGGTAACAATGTCTTTGAATAAAAGTATTGACTATAGTATGTGATTTCTAAATGTGAGATGTATGAAATAAACACTAGTACTTCCCAGGAGACTGCAAAATGAGTCATATATATGATTTGCGATTTTTATAGCAATAATAAATACAGTAGAAAGAACCAGGTGAAATCAACGTTAATACTATATTTGAGTTAATTATATATGCGAACATTTTATTTCCACTTGTAAGAAATACAAGGTGATTAGTGAGATAGCCTACATTCTTTTCTCATGATTTAAAATCAGGTGTATATCTTAGAAGACATCTCAAGTGAGTTGTAAAATTTCCAGTACTTGAAACAAAATGAAATCCTGCCAGAATTTAAAAAGTTATATTTAGTATATGTGTACATAATTTAGATTTTAAATGTAATGTGATTAAAATTATAAATCAACCCCTCAGTCTCCCTCGTCTCATCTCAAATACTCAGGAGGCACTTGTGGCTAGTGGCCGCCCAACCGGGCAGCTGTGCCCCTTACCGTGATGCGGGAGCACAGTATGGAAGGACAAAACCTAAAAACATCAGATAAACGTTATGTTCAGACTTCTCCAGATGTACACAATTTAAATTTTATACAACTGCTTCCTGAAAAATTAATGTACATTCTCAAGAGAGTCACATAAATATCTGTTTGTTATTGATTACTCTCAAGTTTTCAATAAATGCTTTTCTTTTGTGTACTTAACTTTATGGGACAAAGTTCACATGTAAAATGCATATAAACTTGCATATAAAGTGCAAGTTTATTAAACAAAGTTATATCCTAGTGGGATCACAGGTTGGATATCAAATTATGGACAAGCAAGAATAACTATATAAATGAAAACTCAGTTATAAATATTTTAAAGTAATTGTAAATTTTCATTGGATTTGATGAAAATGTTATCAAAAGTAATTATTTAAATTTTTTCAGCTGAAAGTAAATAACATGGATTGTACTTTATAAAACAAAGGTTATATGTATTCCAAGGGAGGGATAGTGATACACATACATGAGAAACACAACAGCAGTTTTGAGTTTTGAATTAGAATTTCTTTTAGAGAGAGGTGGTATGTTTCATTAATTGCAGATTTAATTGCTAAGAGCTGCTACTAACACTGCAGTGAAGTTCCCCTGACTTGTGTAGACCCAACGGCCACATGTTACATTCACTATAAATAACAATCTCTCATCCTCCAGAAACTGGTCCATTTCCTCTCAGAGCTACATTCCTTCCGAGAGTGTAGCTCGGATACGACATCTAGCTCCTCGCCCTGGATGCGGACCAGTTTAACTCTGTGACATTAACCTGGTGCCTGAGAGTCTGAGTGTCAAGCAGGTTGACTCATTTACAGCTTTCCATTATGTAGCTCTAACAATTTATGTTGTTTCCTAAATAATAGATGGAGTGTAGCCGACCCAGCTACAGTGAAGATGCTGCTGCTGTCTCTCGATTGCCAGGCAGCAGTTGTTCGTCACTTGACCATCCTGATATGTGACCATTTTTCTTTCTTTCTTTCTTTTTTGTTTAACTATATTCCTCACAAATATATTGGAATTTCTACAGTTGGGAAAAACTCCCTAAATTTTTTTGTCATTTCCTCATTACTAAATAATGTAAGCAGGAATTTATTTTGATATATTTTCATATATGATGATTTATATGAGTTAATTCAAGTAAGTCTGATTATTGCTATATTAAATTAAAAGCTACAAAATATCAATTACTCTATGAAAAATAACTGCTATTCTTTTCTTTCTTTAGTGCACTAGTAAAGAAACAGTTTTCAGACAGAAATTTTAAACACGAACCCAGATTTTGATCCAAAGTGGGTGTGTTTATATTTGGTTATGTCTTTCAGGGATCATTTAATTATGCCGAAGCAAAACAGAAAACAATAGAATAACAATAAAACAAAACCATTTGGGAAATATATTGTGAATCAAATAGTTTTTCATTTTTATAATTTAACCATGTAAATAAATACATTTAGCTAAAGATGCCTTTGCGCATTCTTTAACTTTAACTTTGTTTCCCTGAATTAATCCTGAAAACCGAGTGTGAACGTATAAAGATAAACCTGATTTGACATCCTAAAGTATTTAATTTTTATTGTCGTGGGGGCCAGAAGAAAATAATTACTCACACGAGTCCCTCGGCATGTGTGGGGATTTGTTCTAGGAACAGTTAAGATGAAAAAAAGTCACAAGTCATTTAAATGAAAAGGTGTAGGGTTTATATATGACCTGGTTATATCCCCCCATATACTTTAAACCATCTCTAGACTACTCATAATACCAAATACAATTTAAATTCTGTGTAAACATTTGTTATACAATATTCTTTAGGGAATAAAATAAGAAAAAATGTCTGTGAGCATTCACTACATGCACTGGTATTTTAAAACATACTTTTGACAGAACTGGTTGACCTGGATGTAGAATCAGTGGCTATAAAGAGCTAACTGTATCTCATTTTAAAGCTACCATTAAATATTTTTCAGTACATACTATACTACGTATGTATAAATATGTATATATGTGCACATGTACACCATACATGTATATACATACATGTATATACATACATATATACATATACATATATACATATTTAGATATGTATACACCCACTCATACTTAGCAACAGGCAACTAAGTTTTTCTTTAGCAGAAATGTAATAGTGCTGTGTTGGTTATGATTTTTAGTCTTAGAATACTGTGACATAGCTGGACAGAATATTAAACTCTTCCTTCCTCAGTATTCATCTAGGAGTTGACATATCTCTAATGTGCCCCCCGTTTTAGTCATTGCTTCTTGTCATCGCTTGAAAATGTGCCTTCGTACAAAAAGCTATTTTTCAAGAAGACATTCCATTATCAACACTTATTCTATTGTAATTCAAGTTCCTTTGTCTTTTAAGAAAATTACTATTGAATTATAGTCCCAGACCATCTCTCTAATAGCACAGTTACTAAAACTGATTTTTCATACATATTCATAACTAAAACCATAAAGACCATTGCAGATTTCAAAATGATACATCAATCAATGCCAAATTCCTGCTTAGCAACTCAAAAGAAAGGAGAGTATAGTCTAATATTTTCTTTGTAAAATACTTGCTGGGCACTTTTATGAAAAACAGTATCTGAGCAACAACTTGACATGTATACACAAATATTTGTTTACAAATAGCAAAAGTACACAAGGTTGAGAAATAAGCAAAATATTAAAATAAAGAACCCTTTATGCAGCTTTCTGCCCTTCAAAGTTGAAACACTTTGAGGCAAATAATAGAGTTGTGAAGCAAAAATAAAAAATAATATAGCCATAAGTTAGGATATCATTGAACTTGATTTGGCCCAAAATAGTAGGTACCAATGTAACTTTGAGGTGTTCCATATCATCTCATGATCTCTCAGTAACACATTTTTTTTCTTTCCCATCAACACTAAGACTTGAACCTAATGTAGAAAATTGTAGATTAAAATGTGTTGTATTGAAACACTATAGAAGAAATTGCTTTATGTAACAATGTTTTCTTTTTTAGTTAGGAGGAAAAAAAACTGAAAATTCAACATAAGTGCAACAATAGAAAGTTATTTAGCATTATGGAAAAGAAAAGATTAGAGGTATTTAATGATTAAATTTCAATATTATTAACAATACTATTAAAGTATCTGTTGATGTAACCTGATCATCTTGTTCATGTTGAATTTGAACTAGGAGTCATATTTCTGACACATGCAAGGTTTTTTTTAATAATATCATTTTGCTTTCTCCTCTATGTTGAGTAACACATCTTAGATCTTAGCATACTACATAATTATAGCATGATAAATATTTACCATGACATCCTATAGACTTGCTTATTGATAAATTATCATATGCTAGAGGCTGTTCTGGTGACTCAGCGTCAATCTTTCCAATACTCTTTATTTTAAATATGGAATCCATCCTTAGTTATATACATACCTCTGAATTTCAAACACAAGACTTCCTACTGTCATACTTTATCAAAAGCTGAGAATTAAATAACTAAAGAAAATATAAGCTGGTAAATGAATAACCTCAAAAAACCTGAAATCTGATTTCAGATAAGAGATATTCAATTTGTATCAGTGATTACATATCAAATCCATTTAAAGCATAACAATCAAACTTCAATGATGTATAAGTGATTTATATATAGCTACCAACAAAGTATACATGTACAATTCACCTATAAATAAACACCAAGTGCTGAGAAAGGTCATTAGATGTTCGCTTTTCTCCCTGGGAAATTTCAACTCAACAGTGTCTGGGAAAAATGTACTTCATACACCTTGCCCTTTCTTCGTATGCAACACGTGGTGGGTCAGGTGACATGATATTGAAAGTTAAAACATCCCAGAAGAATTATACTTACAACTAAAGTACTTCCTGTTGAGTTGGGTAAAGGCCAAATTTTAAAAGCAGTGATTCATTTTAAGGAAGAGATGACGATATCTGAATACAACGAATATTTACAATAGTTTTTGAATTTGTGCCAGGCCCTTTAATTGAATACTTATTCTAAAGTGCAATGGCTAATGTTATGATTTAGATTTAGCATGTCCCTCAAAAGTCTCATGTGTTCAGAGCCTGGATTTTTGGAGAGTGATCTGGTTGTGCAGGTGCTGTAGTCATTAGAGGATTAATCTGCTCACGAGTTAATAGCTAAATGTGGTCTTAGGAGATGAAGCCTGGATAGAAAAAGCAGGCCACTGTGCAGGGCCATGATGAGGAAGAAAGCGTTCTTGTCTCTGGCTCTTGCCCTCTTTCTTTGTTTCCTGGTGGCCATTAGGTGGGCAGTATCCCTCCGCCGTGTACTTCCTCCACGCCGTTTCTGCCCTGGAAATAGATGACCCTGGAGGGAGTCCCCCAAATCCTTGTGCCAAATTTAACCTCTGCTCCTTTAAATTGTGGGTGTTGGCTGATTTGTCTCAGTGACTAGAAAGCTGACTTATACTGTCAGCAACTGTGAGGATCTTTATACTAAATTACAATAGACTAATACAACTGACTAATATTGCTAACAATTTTGAGGAATTTTATATTAAATTTATAATAATTGGATAGAATCTCGTTCTGTTCATTTATTTTATGAGCCATATACACAAGCCGTTCTAATTTTATGTCTCATTTACTTGTTTCCGTGCTTGTAACTTACCCAAACTGTTTATTATATTCAATATTTCCCTTTTAATGGCCATTCTGAACATTCCAGATTACATTTAATGAGGATTTAAATTCTCTCTCTCTTTCCCATCCCTTACTTCTTCCCTCCTTCCCTCTCTGTAAAGACAAATAAGGCTATTTTTCTCCAATGGTAAATAGTAAATACAATTTACGTACTACCAGTACTAAGGTTCTATTATGTAGCATATTTCAAGGGGTTTTAACTCTCCACACTTCTTTGAAATGGTTGGGCAGAAGTGGGAAAAAATGCTCTTCCGGATTTCCTTCATGTTCTTTATGAAGTATTTATAAACTATAGAAACAGGATCTATGATTTTCTTCAACTTCTAAATTAGTAAGTTAATTTGTTATGGTTTCATGAATATTCAGAGAAAATTCAAAACTTCTGGCCAGAGACATAGGATTTTAAGAGTCACAGAAAGCCAGTCCCTGGAGCTTCTTAGCAGTTTACTGCAGATCCCAGTGTCCCCAGAGTCCCACAGACATGAGGCAAAGGACCCTCAGGGTTCTTGGTGATACATAAAGTTGTGTTCCCATGGAGACACGGGCTTGTTTTACAGCAAGATGAAGCAAGTCTGCTCTTTGTCTCAGCTGGGGATGATGAGAGGAGGTCTCCTCCATCTCTTAACTCTACTTGGTCCAAAGGTAAATACCCTGGATAAAGTGTGGGGAAAGTGTTGAACCCTTGGTGGAAGAGCAAAAACATGAAAGGGCCCTTCCTTACTAAATCCTATTAGATTTTAGTAAAGTTTAAAGTGTACAAATTTTTATGTTCAATAACTTATAAAACTCAACACAAATTTAGCTCTCTTAACCTTCCTGAAATAGGTTAATGAACTATAAGGTTTAGAGAACCAAATTGTTCTAGAGATAATGAGTATTATTGTGGTCTGTAAAATTTGGCATGAGTTTTTAGCCTTTCTTAAAAGAGAAAAACACTAAGGAAAGCCTGAGAGGACATTGTCAGGAAGAGCTTTGTTGGCACCATTCTTAACTGGGAAAAAAAAAAAAAGAAAGAAATATTCCTAATATGACTACAACATGTCCAACACCCAATGCTACAGGCCACGGTGAGATAAGTAAGGTGAAGCTACTTAAATAATTTTTAAAGTAGCTGTAGAAGTTAGAGGTTCAAATAAAGATTTGTATATGCTTTTCATTGAGAATGTTGAAGAATGAAAGATATTTGTTTTTGGTTTTGATTTGTTTGTGTGTTTCCGGGGACAAAAGCCAGGGTTTCACACATACTGGGCAAGTATTGTACCACAGATTCCCCTTACCCCATAAGATATTTGTCTTTTTATTTATTTATTATTTCAGTCTAATTCATGAAAATATAGACATGTGCATGGGGGCATACGTACTTTTCTAAAATTTTTATTTCAACATGGAAATATTTAAGCAAGTTATCATCACCTTAAGGCAGCACTACTATCTTGTGGCATTTTCTACCAAGACACTAACACAGAGAAAAATAATTTTATTCCATGCTTGTGTCTTTTAAAAGGATAATGATTTCATCTGGCTAAATCTGTCCCAGCCTACTTCGTTTGTTTCAGGGAAGAAATTTCCTGCTAACTCAAGGAAAGATAATTTGTCACCTTGGAAATTAAATTACCCATTCCTGTTCACCTTGAGGAGTTCTACCATATAACACATACTGTTCTATTATTATTATTACATCCGAATGTGCCCAATTCCATGAGAACATGTATAATCAAAGACTGTGGAGAAACTTAAATAGCACACAAGTACCGCAATCTATTCTAAATTGAAATTGATAGGTATATAGGGGTAGTTTAATAAATCTCCAAAGAAGTGCCCACTTAATACTGTAATCTCTTATGTATTGAATTACCACATGTATGTCTAAAAGAGAAAAGAAACACTTTATTCTACAACATATTGAATGAAGTTTAAAATAGATCACATTTTGTGAATACTGATTTGTTAGCTTTGTAACATTATACAAAATAAGGTGATAGCTATTGCTTTGTTGAATGGAAATACTGGAGATCTATCTGTAAATATTTCCAATTAAAAATACTTCCTATTTCTCTCTGAAGTTTTATAAAATGTTGTAAACCTTAATTATCCTTCATTTCCATACTATTTAGATATTCAACCCTACATAACTGCACATACTTCTTTTACTTTAGAAGATATTGTAAAAATCTTTTATAAGTGGTATGACATTTGAATTTTATTGCAGGAATAGACTTACAGGGAAACTTCAGCTAAACTATTTTAATGGAAATAGTGTTTAATGGGAATAGTATTTAATGGTGTTTAGTACTGTAAGAAAGAAGAAAATTTAGCAAATAGCTAAATTGAATAGTACTTTTATCCATTTTCTGTTGGTAATAGTGTTTATGAGGTATGGATGGAACATCTCTGTGTGATTTCCAGGGAATGAGAAGCAGGGAGTTTGTTTCTGACTAAGGAATAGAGTGATACAAGACTATTTCTTGATAAGATAGTATTCAAGGCTCAACTGTGCCCACCCCTAATTTATATGTTAAAATCACAATTCCCAATAACTCAATATGACCTTATATGGAAACAAGGTCTCTTTAGAAATGTTTATTTAATTAGGTGTATTACATAAGGCCATAGTGCAAATATGGCTGGTGTTTTAAAATGTGTGGGGAGGGCATTTGTACATAGGTACACAGGTGCCATGTGAGCATGAAAGTGATTGGAGTGATGTACTTAACAAGACAAAGAATGTCAAAGATTGCCAACAAACCATGAGAACCTTGGAAACTGGAATGGAACAGGGTCTCCCTTGCAGACCTCCCGAGAAATGAAACCTACTATCACTTTGTTTTAGAACGTCTAGCCTCCAGACTGTGAAATGTAGAATTTCTGCTGTGAAAGCTACCCAGGCGGCAGTATTTGGTTATAGAAACTCTAGTATAACGAACGGTTAATGGTGATGATTGACTTGAGTTGATTCAAAGACACCTAGCAGATTAGTAAGGCACACTTCCAGATATATTGATTGTGCCAGAGATGGTAAGCACACAGGCTAGCAGACTGCATGGCACGGGCCCACTGTGATGATGGATGGCACCATCCAAAGGCTTATAAGCCCAAGTAAAACAAAAAGAGGACAAAGGACAAAGTTTGCTGTTGTTTAGAAAAGTTTCATTCCATGTAAGCGGCTATGCCTTCTGCTACTGCCATTGCTTGTCAACGTGACAGCCGGCTGCTTCAGCCTTTCAATGTGAACTCATACGAGGGCTGGCTAGTGGGCCTCCAGCCCTTCAGCCTCACACTGGGGGTGCATCCTAGATCCCCCTCGTCCTGCAGTTTCCAGCTTCTCGGACAGAGCAACTACCGGGCCCTCTGGCTCTCCCATGTGCAGACAGACACGTCACCTATCCTGCTTCTGACTGGTAAGCCTATCTAATGAAGCTCCTAGCAACATAAATGTTTGTTGATTCTTTTCCTCTAAGGAAGCAGCAAGATATATCACGTACAGGTACAAATTCCCTATGTTGAATATTATGATTATGTATACCTAAAATGTATCACTAGAATAAAATTTTTAAAACAATGATAATTAGCAAATTAATGCAGGTGGCAACTGTTTTTACTTTGGGTAAAATTAGTAGTGTTGTACACATACGTTACTTTCCAGGTTGTGTCGTACTTCCAGTACGTTGTTATACCTAATCCTCACAATGACCTTTTAAGTCATTCAGGCCAGACAGTCTCAGGCTTATTCTATATTTAATGAAACTGTCACTCTCACAATTTCAAAGAAGTACCATATTGTTAATAAAAAGCACAAAAAGTACTTGAAACTAGGCTGTCAAATCAGATTCTAAGCTGTTTCTTAAATAAATAAGTTATACATTTACTGAACATAATTTTTTGTTTCTTTGCCTAAATCAGAGATAAACTCCCATTGCATGCCTAGTGCTCCCCCTAAGATAATAATGAAGAAGGTATGATATACAGAGTAAGGAGTTTGCCCAGAATTCTGTTTTAAATTAATTTCCAATATATTCTGTATTCTATGAAAGAAATGCTAAAGACGAAGAATGTCTTGGTGCTAGTTCTCCTTAAATGTTACATTTGCTTTCTAATCAGTGTAAAAGAAAAGTGTTTAAGTAACAGACATGAGCTTCGCGCTATGAGAAAATTGCTCTCCACAGGCTAGAAAATCAAGCTTTAGAGGCACAAGTCTGAGCTGATGCCTTTGTTTGAGGTACATCCTGAAAAGGACGTCCCTGTGGAGAGCTGGCCATGTATATGGTTGGGCTTTCTTCATGAACTTCTTCAGCTTATTCGATTCTTTCACTCTTTTCCCTACTTAAAACAGAGTAACCTGTATAAATATTTTTAAATAAGCATTTTAAATATTCTATGTGGAAAATTATAAAGAAAATTCATTTTAAGCTCCTTGCTATTATATAAAGAAAGGAGAAAGGAGAGGAATCTTTAAGAAATGGGGTGTGCTGAGATATTAGGACAGGAACTGGGAAAGTCTTACTGAGTGTAACACGCAGTGATCATTGATGAATAAGACCAGTGTCTGGGACATGGTCAGAATGAGAAGGGAGAAAAGAGAATTTTAAAAACATGAGCGTATTAAAAAAAAGAAGTTAGAAATTGAGCAGAAAGGGGAGTTCTAATCACTTCTACTGAAATATTTTCTTGAGTGCTATAGTGAAAGACGCTTCACCGACCACTGAATGTAACTCTCTGTATTCTTTCTGAAACTATAGCACGTGAGAGTGACTCATGTTTTGCACTTGAAAAATAACAGGAGATCATGACCCAGAAGAGAATATGGTTAACACGTTCTCTACACAAATCTTGACTTCAACAGTTATATTGTATGAGAGAGAGAGAGAGCACAGATCTCTGAATATTGATTTAAAGCCCACAAAAATTAACTCAGATTATAGTCTATAAGAGAATGTTATAGTTTTCATAACTAAAACTCAAATTTCCTAAACATTTTCATATTTTTGATGTCAGAACTTCACACTACGACACTGTTACGGTTTAGAGCTAAAATACCCCCAGATGTCTTGTATGTTCTGAAGCAGGGCTCCTGGAAGATGATCAGATCATGGGGTGTTACACTCACGAGTACGTGAATCCACAGCTGAGTTCCCAGCTGCAGGGCCGGGCCGGGAGCTGGCTACAGCTGGATCACTGTGAACCCCACTCTCTCTGGCTCTTCTGGTCTCTTCTTGGTCTGCCGTGGAGTAGCGGTTTTCTGCCAGGCACCTCCACTGTGATATTTTTTCTTGGAGCCAGCCAATCATGAACTGAAACCTCCGAGTCTGATCAAATCGAACTTCTCCTTAAGTTGCAGGCTTCACCTACTTTTTCCCAGCCAGTAGAAAGCTGACCAATGGAGACATGTTTTCTCTACCATCTTTAGGCACGTTGACAATAATGTTTCTCAAAATCGTTACAGGGTTAGGTCATAAAGATGGCTGCAGATTTTAAATGATTCTATTCACGATTTTTTTAGTTTCACGATGGTGAGAAAACCATGCATATTCAGTAGAAAGCACATTTTGAATTTTAAATTTTAATATTTTTCTGGGCCACCGTTAAACAGCACACAATTCTTGTGTGATACTGGGCCCTGACAGCAACAGCAATGACCTTTCAGGCGGCTACCGCATAGACATTCAGTACTTTATAGAAAATAGGCTCTGCGTGTGATTTCACTCAACTATAAACTGATGAATGCGTTTTGAACATGTTCAGAGAACATCGGGCTAAGCTATTATGTTCTATACGTGAGACGTATTAGCCGTATTTTCAATTTAAAATATTTTCAATTTATGATGGATTCATCTGTACATAATCTCAACATAATCTGAAGAAAGCACATTCATGACTGATGTAAATTTAAGGAAAATACTCTCTGGCAGTCTTTGCACCTTAATTTGAAAAGAAATTGAATACTCTCTTGCAGAGAAGTTTTCATCCTTTTAGGTTTCAGGGAATTTTGTACCAACTTCCAGCTCAAGGATTTTGTTAGTTTTCTGTCATTTTGCCTTTTTGTTCCACTGAGAGCTCTTAAAAGCACTTATTTTGCTCTGTCCAGAAAACTAATTTCATTTTCTAACTTTACTTCTTGCACTTTAAATTTCCTACTTCCCCCGAGATTCTATTTGAACATCCTGTGTCTTCTAAAAATCAGGTATAAAACCACCCTAAATTAAATCTGCAGCCATGTCTTCTCTCTACAGTCCCTATCTCCAGTCTTACAAACCAGTAGAACCTGTTCTGCCATATCCTATCCCCTCCCCTCAAAAAAAGTAAAAGAAAAAGAAATGGTGTTTTCCTTGCTACAATATCCTTTAAAAATTTTTATAACAAAAGTAGTTCCCTTTGCATATAGAATTTAATTATAACCTTTTCTTTTTGGTTCTTTGGCATGGAAAAACTTGTTATTATTTGGCTTGATTTTCTCTTTCTAATTAATGAGAATAATAATTTTTCTGAACTCTCTTCACAATATCAGTATTTTAAAGTCTTGAAAATAAATGCAGTATTAACTGAAATGAATGTATTTATTAGTTCACCAGTTAATAACTTTTTTGAAATATCTTGTGAATAATGATGAAATGTCCTGTATATTTTCAAAGCCTTCATAATGCTTCTAAATTGCCTCAGCTCATGAATATAAATATTAATGAAAAGTTGCAAAGATTGTTACATTTTCTATGCCTCTGCATCTGGTTATATCTATTATCACACTGGGATACACTATGATCAGAATTTTTATACATTTGAAGATTTTTGGTATGCTATTTATCTAAAAATTAATCACTTCCAAGACAATCTTTAGTGAATATGAATATCCTCTATCGGAGAATTTCCTTTATCTATTCAATATGTTTTATTCCATTAAAAAAGAAACCTTCATCAACATGTTTCTAAAATACTGTAAACCTTATGGTACTTTTGGAAAAAAAAAAGAATGAAACCATTTTGGCTGGTTTTCCTCAAACTATATTATAAAAGTCACAATTTGAGATGTTTGATTACAGAGATTCAGTACATATAAAGTATGAAATTTACTAACATATTACCTTTCATTTAAAAAATAACATGTTTTCATATCTTGACAACATTGTTAAAAGCAGCTGAGCTGGCGAGCTACATGTGCTCAGTCTAACAATTTTTTTGCTTATGGTGTTTTATCATGTTCGATTAAAGTTACATTTTCAATATGATTTCAAAAGAAAAAAAAAAAGAAGTCCTACCCAATATCTCCAGAGAGGAACTCTGTGTAGCAAAATATAAACAATAAAAAGCTACTATTGTTAAAGTAAAAGACTGCATATGTTTATAATTGCACTCAATTATTATCCCCTTTTGACTTCTACAGGCTGAATTTAAGCGTTGAGCACTTTAAGGAAATACTTAGAAACAATTTAGCTACTATTTTCTATACTTTGAAATGCAAAAACAAAGCAAAACAGGCATTGCATTACATAACATATAGTAAAAAAAAAATCCAACTTTTGTAGACATTTTCTAAATCCTTCTGTAAGAGTTTTGTTCATTTTAACATCACATTCTTCCATATAATAGGAAATTTTTACAAAGACATTATATAGGTTCTGTGTAGATGGTGATTTTTACTTTTTTAGCCAATTACTAATTCTTAAAGACCCAACAGTCATTCTCACCTATTTCAACAGTTTTTAACATTTTTTTTTAATTTTAGGTTTCTATATTAAAATACTTTAATATTCTTAATAGGAGCAAAAATATTTACAAACTCCAAACTTATTCCCCATTCAATACTGCATTATTAGAAAGTCATTAATAAATTTACATGTATCATGTTATTATTTTTAGTAATTATTTATGCATCTGTATGTAGTAAGATATTTCTTGAATTAGTTTAGAGGTCATACATTTTTACTCATTTGCATACATATCAGGGAGCATAATTTTTATATACTATTATCAGAGTATATTCAGTTAGTTTTGTAAGAAACTGCCATGTTCTCTTTATGAATGGCTTTTCCATTGGACATTCCCACCAGCAGTGGATGGGAGTTCCAGTTGATTCTACATCCTTACCAGCATTTGATTTGTAAATTTTCGGAATTTCACTGATGTTTTAGTTCATATTTTCCTGATATCAAATGATATGGAGAATCTCCCTTTGGTTATTTGGTATCTATCTTTTTAGGGAGGTGTCTGTTAAGGGCTTTTGCCCATTTTTTCAGTTGTGTTTGTGTTCTGTTGTTCAGTTTTAAGAATTCTTTTCAGTACTTTGGATAAAAGACCTTTATTAAATGTGTCTTTCTCAAATATTTTCCTCAGACTCTGGCTTGTCTTCTCATTCTCCTGACACTGTATTTCACAGAGCTAAAGTTTTCAATTTTAATAAAGGACAGTTCATCGGTTATTTCTTTCATGGAAATTGCCTTTGCTTTTGTATGTAACAATCATCACTACAACTAAAGTCATCCACACTTTCTCCTGTTATCTTCTAGGAGTTTTAGAGTTTGGTATTTTACACTTGGTTCTACAACCATTTTGAATTTTCATGAAAGGTAAGAGACCTATTTCTACATTCTTTTTTTGTATGTAGCTCTCCTGTCATTTTAGCACAATTTGTGGTAAAGATGTGGGGATATCTTACTACATCTTTATTTTGTCGGACTGCCTTTTTCTCTTTTCCAAACATCATGTACAATATTTATTGAGAATATTTTTAAGGTAAAAAAAGATACTTTAAAGTATTCTCTCAACCATTATTGGACATTCTTGTAGTAGTATTGTAAATAAGGGATATATAAATTGAGAGAATGTATACGTAATTTACTTTGTCATACTAAAATACTATTTCTAAATTACAGAAATCCAACCTTAAAATTTTATGCATTTTACTACTTTCAAAATTTTTTGTTGATTATCATACTCCTTTAAAACTAGGAATATGGCACATATCTTAAATGAATAAATCTCTTATTTAATTATAATTAATCTTATTCAGATTTCTGGTGACTTTTTACTTCTGTAACTATTATAGATAAATTGGCTTTTTTAATCCTCATAACTGTAAGAGATAGGTTATATTATTATAATCATTTTATTGCTGAGGAAATTGAAGAAACTCTTATTAATATCACTTCTCAAAATTTACACTATTAAATTGGAACCAGATATGAACCTTACACAACGACCCCACAATTTGGTCTTTTAACCACAAACATGAATGCATTTATAAGAACAGCCATAGTCGTACGTAACTGTAATAATGTTTTAAAACATAAGTATTGAATGCAGGTCAGATTTTTTTTATCTTTAAGATTGATTCATATAACATATTTTCTGAGACGTAATGAAAGGATATTTAATACAGATAAAAAGAATAATTTAAAAATAAAGGACTAACACATGAAGGCCATGTCATCAGTCACTATTTTGTAGCTAGAACGTACAGTGTGAAAAAAGTCAGAGAAGGAATAAAAGCCATTTTATGTTGGTTTCACTCAAATAATGTTGCCATGAAATGGAGGGAAAAGAGAATAAAGTGAATAATAAATAGGAAATGAAAAGCCATCAAAGACTTCAAAATATTTACAAATAGGCGGGGAGAGTATCTTTAATGGTAAGGCACTTGCCTAACATGTTCACGACCCTGTGTTCAATCTCAATAGTGAAAAACAATCATGAATAAATGAACAATTTTAGCCATCCTTAGTTTACATTTATCATATAACTTACAAAAGGAAATTTGAAAGTCCAAATCACAGATTTAAAAACAGTGAGTTCCAATTGGATGTACTGGTATATTATTTTAAATTGAAAACATTTGAATAAACAGCCACAAAAAGGAAAGGGAAGCTTCATCTAAGCTTCTTTCGCTGATTTTAGTGAAGTTTCCCACAAAATACAGCTATCCTTAGTCCTGTCTCTGAAAGATTTAGAACCAGAAAGGAGACGACCACCACCCCTGGATGAGAAATTACAAAAGCAGAACTGTGAGCCTTCTACCCGCACCCACTCGATCCTCATTTGCTCTCCACATTCCATTGTCCTTGAAGTCCTAACCAGCTTCCTTATTAAACTTGAGGTAGTAGGGAAGGTTGATAAGATTAAGACTGTTGCATGCATGTGTGGAAGTGTCGCAATGAAACTAAATAATTGGTACAATTAATAGGCCCTAATAATCATGCTTTTTAAAAAGATGACATAGTACATTCAGTGTAGCTGTTTGGGAAGACATTTCTCTCATCAGTCTCACGTATGTGAATAATCATTGTCTTTTATCCGCAGATCTATCTTTTATTAGCTAATTCACAGTGGTGGTTAATTATTCAATTACTTGTCTGTATTAGACAAACCACTATCAGAACACAAGTATCTAACCAGTGATTGATCCTGTATTAGTAGAGGGAATGTTTTCTTTTTCTTTCAAATATTAGAAATGGAGAAACAGAAAATCTCTATTTTTTTTTTTTTTTTTTGCAGTACTGAGGGTGAGCTCAGGGCCTCATGTATGCTAGATAAGTGCTCCACCACGAAGTTACATCAGAAAAAGAGCAACGAATCTTAGTTTCTCTGTCCACTTTTCTAAGTAAAATAGTTGACTCTAATTTTAACATAATACCGTATTTCAGAAACCCTAAAAGGAACACACTTCTGTCTAAAAAATTGCTCTCTGCAAATACATAAATGTACACATATATACATAAATAAAAGTTAATGTGTCTATAGAAACCGTTTCCAAAATAATTTTTCTTCATATGTGTGATCTATTTATGAACAGATCAAGTTATAAGAATTCCTAAGTCCCACTGATGTGGGTAATTTTTTTTTTTAATCTTTGCTATGTAACTTGATTTTTTAAAAAATTGTAACATATTTGTAATTCACACAGTTTACAAGCATCTTGGGGAGTAGTTATGCGTACATATTACAGCTTGTTTTTCAATTCCCCTTTCCCCTGGCCCCAATCCCCTATTAACCTTTTACATACTTACTGATATTATTTGTCTTAGCTCATGTTACGGCATATGTTAGACAAAGATGTTCACTGTTGCCTCTATTGTTCAACATAGTGCTTGAAACATTAGCCAGAGCTACTAGGCAAGAGAAAGAAATAGAAGGGACACATATAGGAAAAGAAGAACTGAAATTATCGTTATATGCAAATGATGAGATATTCAACAGAGAAGACCCAAAGAACCCCGCTGTGCATTCTTTCTTGCTCATTTCACATGTAACTTCCTGAGTATTTCTCCCAGGTAGACACTCCCCACCAACCTCCCACCATGGATGGAAAAGGAAAGTCGGGATTGACTGAAATCATCTGAGGAGGCATCCTCATTGTTGGCATTTGCCTTTTGATTTTCCTTTTATAATAAAAATTTTCTTTATTGTTCAACATCTGAGTAATATTTTTAGACCGAGCCCTTTATTCTGAGCTGTATTCACATTTCTTTGGTGTCCATTCTTAAATTTATGACTTTTTTATTATACTTTTTTCCAAAACTGCCTTCTTTTCTTTGATCAGAACAACAAAGTAATTTGAATTACCTCAATTCCATCTCGAAAACTTTGTTATATTTTTCATCTTATTGACTGAATCTTACTTTCCTTCTTGAATAAGGGGAATTCTGTTCATATCATTGAGGGTATAGATTCCTAAATCTTCCTGGACATTGTTTTATCCTTTGTCATATTTTCTGTATTGCACTCTCAAACACTCGATCAAATATGGAAACAATAAAAATATAGATGCTAGATAACGGCATCTGAATCATAATCTACCACTTCCTAACTATGGTGTCATGGACAAATTTCTTAAATTCTTAAATTTTGGGGCCTCAATTGTATTGTGTGAAAGTAGACTAATATATCTGTTCACTTTGGAGGTGAAATGAAATTTCATATTAGCTGACACGTGACAAGTGGTAAATAATGTACTATTATTTTCACTAGCTTCTATTTTGGTTTTACGTATCAGAGCCTTTAGAATTGTATGAATTCTAAACCCTAATTTATCCTTTGGTTTATTTTCACATATAGTAGCAGGATAGAATTCTCCATTCACATATAGTCGCCTATAGTAGCAGGATAGGATTCCTTGTCATATTTCTTGTATCTTATCTCTCACAGAGAGATGTTACTTTAAGACTAATAAAATCCTCTGGAAAGTGGAGAATCTACATACGGTAATTTTTATCTCTGAAAAAAATGGACATGGACACTGTAAAAACTCACTTTCACCTTTCTTGCAAAGAGCCCAGATTAGGGCAGGGTCTTCAGAGTGTGACCACGGTGTAGTTTTGTAGTTTGGATCTTTACTGTCCCCAAAAAGCTCATAGGCCAAAGGCTTGGTCACCAGTGTGTGGTAGTATAGAGAAGCAGTGAAACCATAGGAGGTGGCATCTAGTGGAGAGCAACTAGGTCACTGGGGGTGTTCCCATGAAGGGGATTTTGGGACCCTGCCCTCTTCTTGTTGCTCTCTTCTTTGCTTCCAGCCACCATGAAGCAAGCAGCTTCTTCCTGCACATCCTCCAGCCATGACATGTTCTCCTGCCACACGCCCAAGGCAGCAGGGCCAAGTACCCTCTCATGGAAACATGTGAACCTCCGAGCAAAGTAGAATGTTCTTTGTTTAGGGTGTTTTGTTACATCAACAGACAGCTGCTCAATACACACAAATAATCTCACTATATCACTTAGTGGTCATGATAGCTCATAATCAAAATGGTAGGCATATTTTAGAGAAAGAAAGTATTTTAAATAAATTTTTTTGACTTAGCAGATTACTATAATATCCACTATAAGCCAGAAAATAAAAGCTTCAGAAGCTGTCTACTTGCATGGATACCTCATAGTAACCTCGTTGTTAGGGTAAGGTTGTGGGCCTGGCTTCCACAACATAACCACAGTGTGAGTTTAGGAGCTGTAGTAACTGCAGACTGGGAGGGTGGGGGTGAGACACCTGGAGTCACGACACGGAGCCTGGAGTGAGAGCACACAGCCTAGTAATTAGAAGTATATATTGGGGAACAGGGGGTGGGTCATTAATTCATGGTCAAAGGCCTCAATGATCTCTTCAAAGGAAGAGAGAGGGGATCAGGAAGCCCAGGCTGCAAAGACAAAAAGATTCCTCTCATTTCTTATGTCTGGCCACTGGCTTGAGCCATTTGAGTGTGCTACAGAATCAGAAACCCTGCCAAAGGCAACTGTGCCCTGCTTTGGGCATCAACAGTTAAATTTGTATTCAAATATGGATGCCAAGGCAACGAGAATTATAAACATTGACTAGAGATGCTGAAACTGAGAGAGAAAAACATTGAAGAAAGTGTACAAGTGACTAAGCAGTTCTCATGAGTATATGTGTTATGGGACAAAATTAGCCAGGGAGGAAGATGAGTGACAGTATTTACCTGTTTAAATCTTATTTGTATAGAAGTCTTGCTAACAGATGGATGGTATGTGCATTACCTTCAAACTTACTATAATTTTAAAACATTGTTATTTAGGACTTACATGTCATTATAAGTAATCAGTAACTATTTTGAAATTGTTATTAAAATAGAATGCCAATTTTTCATCCTAATAAAAAATCGAATTCTCTCTTCTAGAAAATGCATATTATCTTATGAATCAGAGAGAAAAATCCCAAAACATCGGAATTATGAATAAGCTGTGGGAAAATTCAAAGGTGCTTTTATTACAATTGCATTTGAAAATTATTTTAAAAACACAGACCAAAAAATAATGGAATAAAATATCTGACATTAATTTATAACACAATATAGTAAAGTGCATATCCATTTATGACAGTTTGTTATTTTTAACATGAAATTTTCTGTTGTTCAGAAGAAGGTATGTCTTGTTATACTGGCAAATGAACACTACCAAGGTTTAAAAATGTTCCTTTACCTACATCTCCAGAGAGACTGTCTATGATAAAATATTTAAAATGGAAAATTTCTTTTGTAAGTATTTAATTTTCTATTCACACTCACTATTGCCAGGCCCTTTGGTTTCATTGTAGTTGTTTTCCATTCACTTGGATGCTGACTGTATTCTCAGTCAGATCTGCTCAAGAATATTTTGATCAACAACATATTTAATTTTCAGTATTCAACAGAAATCCATAGGTCTTGTGAAACTTTGGATAATTTATGTAACCGCAACTCTAGCTTTGCATTTATAAACTGGTCACAGCAGTACTATCAAACACACAAAATTGTCATGAGGAGTGTGCTGTTAATATAATCAAAAATTGAACTCTCTGGCACCTGATAGACACTTCTTTGGTGACTGGAAACTATCAGAGTATATTGGGTTTTCACAGTGGATTTTCTAATTCTCTGATTATACGAACTATTAACAAAATTATCCCTAAACTTATGCTGCTCACATTCCTTATCATTTTACTTTGGGGCATTGTAGTTCCAAGATAATAAGAACCTATAACTTGTGACCTCTTATTCATGATCTTAAAATACTGTGCAAAAATCACACATACCATTAATCCTAGCCTGGGTTATACCTGCGTGTTTATTTGTGTGTACTTACAGAAAAGTCGAAAATTACGTATGTTATAGAAGTGGCTGCAAGCCAAAGTCCATTTTAAACTGACATTTGAATTTATTTCATTTTTCTATAATAAAATAATATTACTTATATTTTTAAGCTCCCAATTTTATGAAGAGTGGTAGCAAAGTCCACTTGGTCACATGTTGCTTTTTATACAATGTGTTATGATAATTTATTTTCAGCACAGTCAAGGTGCATTTTGCTTTTCATATTTTCACATCATTAGAAATTAAGCATCTATAAAGAGCATCTTCATGCAACAGCCTTGTATTTCTGGAAAATAGGTTATTTCATTTCCTAACATCCCTAGACAAAATTTCTCTCTCATGCCATCTGGAAAGATAATAAGATAACTTCTAAAATCAATACTTTAATATAATCCTGGCTAAAACATATCCTCAATGAGAATTAATGACATATGGCTAAATCTTAAGGGGAAGAAAAGAACTAATGTTATTTTACAACATGTACATTCAAAAAAAGAACTTAGAATGTATTTTTAGAAGAAAGAAATGAAATACAAAGAGATATTTTTCTACTCATATAAAATTGCTGATTGTGTGTTTTGAAAATATTAATAAAAACCTTTTAAAGAAAATATTTTGTTTAGTTTGTAAAGTTCCAATTTTTAAAATCAAATAGTGAAGCAAATGTTAGTAAAATTAATGTGAAGATAAAATATGATAAATCTATTCAAAAATACAAATACATTTTGAGTAAGTAATATAACAAGGTAAAATACATTATGAAAACAATGAAAATAAGAGTAAAGAACGTGAGAATTAGAAGCAACACAAATCCTGGAAATTTGTATTTCTCTTCCATTTATGCATATATTTCAACATGAAACAAAAAAAGAAAGTGTTTGAATGAATTCCTTCAGATGAACCTTAATCTTCTAATGTTGTATGTGTTCCTTGGGGAAAGAACAATGAGTGGGAATGACATTTCGCTTAATCACATTGTAGTTGTGAATAAGATCTCTACAATTCCAATTCATGTATGATTGTTCATTTTGCTTTATGATATTCTATGTTGCCAATATTCTAAAAGCTCCTTTCATAAATGAAAAGATTGTCTTATGTAGCTCATTATTGTATAATACATCTGTATAGTAGATCAAGTTTCTCATTTCTTTTATTCAAGTTGCTTATACCCCTAGTGAATTTATTTTATTTGATTAAACCATAAACTTGCAGAGTATGTTAGAGATTTAATAAGAAATTGTGGCTTTGTCTAAATCTCTATGTGTTTCTATTCGTTTCTATTTTGTAGATTTTATTCTGCATTACTTATTCCTACAATTTTAGAATTGTCTGGCCTTTATGTATTTATTGTGTGTTGTATATATTTTGTGTTGTGTTATAATCTTTACCTACCATAATTACATTGTCAGGAAGCTTTTTGTATTTTTGTTGTTAATGTCTCAATTTCCCATGGTTAATATTTGCTTGGTATTTTTTTAAAGGTAATTTTACTTTCACACTTTAAGTATGCTTTAGTTTTATATGTGTTTCTTAAAAGTATACAAATCCTTTTGCTTTTATTTGTTTTTATTTTATTCATTGTAAGCTTTTTATTTTTCACTAAGCATTGCATTTTTATTTATTGTAATGAAATAAATTTGAACTTAACATACAATGCTATCTTTTCTAAATTAGGCCATGAAATTCATCACTCTACAGTCTTCTGGCTTCTAATACCTTTGAGATGTGCATTGGTCTAGTTGATGCACTTTAAAAGGCAATTTACTTTTTTTGAATATTTTTCTTTTACTGTTCTCTTTGATGATTCTTTCTTTGATGCTCTGCCTTTTCACTATGTTGTCTTTGCCTGGATTTCTGCTTGGAGTTATGCTGGAGTTCTTGACCTTGTGGATTACAATCTTTCTTTAACTTTGAGGTTTGTTCTATCAATAAATCTAATATTTTCACTATAACATTCTCTCTCATTTTTGTTCTCAAACTCCAATTAAATATATACTGTACTTTTTTACGTATACTTAGTGTGACTTTACCCCTTATGTTTTCCATCCATTTGCTGCTACTATATTCTAGTTTTTCTTTTAAGTTTTATCATGTAATTTACACATTTTCTTTTCTGTTATGTCTAATCTGCAATTTCATAGTTTTATTTTTATATTTTTAATTTTTAGAAATTTTATTAGTTCTTTTTATAATTTTGTTTCTAACTTATTTATTAATGTATTCTCTGATTTCTTTGAAATATAATTGTATACTTGTTTTTCTATTTGATCACTTAAATAGTGAATGTCTTTTAGGGTGTTTGTGAGTTTGTTTTCCAATGTCTGTGCTAATACTGGGTCATTATGCGCTGTTATCTTATTTCATGATTAAAAATATTTTTATGTTTATTTCCTCAGTAACCTATCTATTGGAATTACTTATGATCTTATATAAAGGTGTCTACTATAAAACATGCCTGGAAGAACTACTGTTTGGTAACCAGTTCTCAGCAAAACCTTCACATAAATGATCATGTAAATTGAGGCTACCCACTCTCGTGAGATATACATCAATAGTTGTGGCAGAAAACATTTATTTTTCACCTCCTAAAAGAATCCCTGTGTATTCTAGTTTCACGATTGAAATCTTATTACATTATGTATGCACTATACTTCAACTTGTTGTATGCTATGTTCATACGACTATAGAACTTGACATTTTAGTCTATGTTGTGTCCAACAGTAAGATATTCTTGCCTCAAACTATTTTAAAATAAATGTATTTGCTATGATGAAAATACCTTTTATTCTAACATTATATTTAAATTGTTATAATACACAAACTCTTTAATGTGAATCTTAGAGTTGATTAGAAAAATTATTATAATGGCATTTAACCTGCTGTAATGATGATACTTTTAAGTTCAGGGCCTTCAGGTTAGTCATATGATTAGATTATTGTTTGGGAAAACTCATATCTGCTGCAGTGTGACATTTAATGAAATAATACCATAATGGAAGTGAAAATTGAGTATCTTGAGCTGAACAATTATGGTAGAGCAGAGGTTCTCAAAGTTAAGTGTGTCAGTTATTTAGAAACTTAATAAATCCCTGATTGCTGAACTCCACCTGCAGAATTCTGATTCATTATAGCTAGAGTCTTCAAATTGGGATTTTTAATAAGTTTTCAAGTGTTACTGGTCAACATAGCAAGAATAGAATACCTGATGGGAGACGGATCCCAACCTAACTTTACTAAGGAATACTGAAGAGTACTTGCGTCTACCATCAAAGTGATGCTCTGTGATAGCACCTGGAGACAGTATATTAAGGATTATGTGAAACAGGACATCGATGTAAGGCTGACGAATCTGCTGACAGAAAACAAATGACTGCTGTTTACTAAAAGTGCAGCACCAATAGCTCTATTTCCAGATAAATAACACTGAAGATCACTATATAAAGTTAAGAGTTATGATGATTATGTTATCGAACACTTGGTGCTGAAAGATAACAAAAGCGACTTGAAGAGAAAACTGAGAAGGTAAGTGCATAAACTGTCAGAGCTCAGGGGGAAAATCTGCACAAATGCCTTATTTCTAATTCCAATTCTAGGCTATCCCACTATCTCAGATTTTGTCTTCTCTAATCTTCCCAGCACAACACCTCCCCCCCTTTTTTTTTTTTTTTTGCTCACAGGTAAATTAATCTATATTTTCTATTGTTCCCAGGCAGATCTTGATGAGAGTGGAAAAGAGAGTGGAAAAAGAGTGGAAAAGAGATACATAAAAATCAAAGACGACCATAGATCTGAGGTATTTACTGTGAAAAGAGTAAAATCTAAGCCTGTGGGCGCCTTCCTTCATAAGCATGTATCAAGGTTTTGGAGGAACCCTAACAATGGGTCCATAGAAGGTTTTTGTAAACTTTTCAGAAAAGAAGCTATTTTAGCAGTAGTTGGTTAAATTCAGTTCACTATTACTTTCAACTCTGTATTATTTTCTTCTTAGATTTCCTTTAGTGATTGGTGGTTTGACAGTGACCATGACCTTTTTTTTTTTCCTCAGTATAAGGTGAAGGATCCAACTTGGTGGATACAGAGTCAGGGATGTATTTAACTTGAGTATAGTCTGATGTTACTTACATATATATTATATTCCTCATGAATATTAGACTTCTAAGAAGATTGTACCTGTCAGTAGAAAGTTCTTCCAATCATCAAAAAATCTGAAGATGCATATAGTTAGAGGATATAGTTCTTACTAATGAAAAACCAAATCTAGGGCTTTTACTCTTTATGAGTACACTTGATATTGTAATGAAAAAGTTTAAGATTCAGCATACACTGTTTTAGTTTTCTTTAATTAGAATCACATGTACATGTACCAACTACATGTAATGAGTGTCTTGGTGATGCACCTCAAACATGTACTGGAAAAAAAAAAGAATCACACAAAATTGATCTGGAAAAGGATTCTTATGTTTCTAAGAAACGACATGTAGTTCCTTAGAATATGTACCCTTAACTTAGCACTTAGAATATTCTGCTGCCGTGGAATACACCTAGATTTCTCCCTGTCAATGCCATCAATCAAGATCTAACTGAGGCTTTTTCCTTTTTTCACTCAACTTTGTGTATAAAGCTTTTTAATCTACCAAGCATGGGTAAAGATCGCTGTCCTCTTGTGGTAGCCAGCTGTAAAGGAACAGCGAAGAGTGTTCACTATGGGGACAGAGCAGGGTGTAATCTAGACCGGTTCCTGGACAAGACAAGAGGAAAAGGTAGCGAGGATTTACATTTATTGAAGGTGGAAAAGCCACAGTCTGCAGAGTGACAGCGGGCCCATGAAAGGATCACGGAGGCCAAGAGGTTAATGAAACACTTTCAGTTCCTAGATCACTTCTCCCTCACGCAAGCAAGACATTTGAGATGCTTGTGCTATCAGAAACTCATTGCCCTTTCATCAGATTTAAGCTGCCCTAAGAAAGGCCTGCTTGATTTTGCACCAGATGTCAATACTGAAGGTAGCACTTTCTGATTTGTCTCTTGTGCAGAGCTGGGGAACTGCATAGTCATCTTGGATTCTGCAC
Organism: Hystrix cristata; assembly: GCA_004026905.1. Classification (NCBI taxonomy): domain Eukaryota; kingdom Metazoa; phylum Chordata; class Mammalia; order Rodentia; family Hystricidae; genus Hystrix; species Hystrix cristata. Next base: position 9,916 of record PVJO010008613.1, on the reverse strand, counting down.
TCTGCCACATGTCCTGGGTCTGCAAGACTGACAGGTCATGCCTGCTTGCTCATCGGTTTTGCCCCAACCTACTCTCCTACCTCAAGTAATATGGAAATAAACAGAGACCCCTCGCCCACTCCACAAAGGGCTGTTTATCAACAGCTTGCTACAGCAAGGGTTACGGCAATCACTACTTGTGCTTGGTGGATTCAAAAACAGGCAGAGGAATGGGAAAGCGTTATACAAAAAGTAGGGTGAAAAAGGAAAAGACCTCAGTTATACCTGGATTAGTTCATGTTGGCATGGGGAAATGTATGTGTATTACTAGAAGCAGGATATCATAAGCCATGAGTTAAAGGGTATATATTTAACTTTCTCTTGTTGGTCCTGAACTGGAGAAGAAGGCAAGAAATGGGGGCAAAGGCTCGCAGTTACTCATCCAGTCCCAGGCATCTGGGGATGTCTGGTACCAGGCATTATTGTTTTCCTTCTTGCTTTGCTGCTGAGATAAGAGGCTGACTTCCCAGACAGGCGCCATGAAGAGCAGCTTGGCTTCCTGGGCTGCTTCCAGCAGGTAGTGGGTTCTTATGGACAACTAGAACTTTCTTGACGTTTGTGATAGTCATGAGCCTTTTTAAAATTGTAATTTGTTTTGAGTATTTTCTTACTATACACAAGTACTATCTTTTACAGTTTTTATTCATAATATTTATAAAATTTTGTAAGAATCTCAGCCCGCAGATTTATAAACTATGGACCCAAATCTTTACATCTACTTGTACTCGACTTTGGTTTGTATAACAGATACCTTAGTGTCATTTACGCAAATAATGGGAGGAAAGAAGTTGGAGATCTGAATTCACAATTTTCATTTGAATCCTTTCATATTTAGGTATTTAGTAAGTACTGAAATGGACTTGCCAGATAATTTTGTGAACATTAAGTTGAGGCACTTATTAAGATACTGTGCTGGAACTGATCCCATCGGTAAATAGTACAGATAGAAGAGAGAAAAGAACCGAGGATCAAGATCTGAAGTCTGTCAACATATAGAAGTTTGAGTGAGGGAAAATATTCATATAAAAAAGAAAGTAGGTTTGTGCAAAAGCAATGATACCTCTCTCTATTGCTTAGGTTCACCTTTAGAGTAAAGGGATCCCTTGTTTGAGTCAAACATTTCAATGGGTCTTCTCTGTTCAAAGTTAAAATCAAGATCCTATTCAGGAATGTTCAATAGGATGCTAACTGCTCTGCATAATAATATAAAAAGATTTCTTTATTGTGCGCCCTGTAATAGGTAACATCTTTCAGATGTGATTGCCTTCAGGAGCTTTTTACCCTTGATATAGATTTGTACTTTGCTGCCTGTGTAAATTGTTATTAGAAGCAATTGTATTCTCTCCAGGAGATTAGAGGCAGATTCATATGAAATGGGGCTTATCTTGAACTCACATTGTTTGAGTGCAGTGGCTTTGACGAGACTGGTAATGTCAAAGCATTCTGGACTTTTCTACTTGATTTCTCATGTGATAGCAATCCAGAGTGAATAACTCAAGCTTTGCAAAATGCACTATTGTCAGTATTCTTCTTTAGGACACTCCTCCCACAAAATAAATGTTCTACCTGTCAAATAAAAGAGATAATTACAATTCAGGGGTATGCTGCCTTGATGGGAGAAGCACTTGTTAATGAAGCAGTATGTACCAAGGGTTGGAGCACATGGGAAGCAGCACATAGGAGGAGGCTGCAAACAGATTTCGGTCTCGACAGAGGTTTCCCAGAGGCAATGACTTCCAAACTCAGCCTAACTATGAAAAAGCGGTGAAGACATAAGGTTGTGGACCATTTTCCTGGCAGAAACAATGGTACACAATTTCTACGGGAAGGAAAGTGTGACTGTCATATGTTGTCTAATAGTGAATGCTTATTTCCATCATTCTTTTTCTCTTTCCTATCTTTCTTTTCCTTCTCTCTATATATTTTTACTTTCTCTCTCTCTCTCTCCATCCATATATACTTTGCCAGTTGACTTTGAACAAAAAAGGAAAAAAAAAACTCAAATGAGAAAGCACAGGTTTTTCAACAAATGATCTAGGAACTGATGAATTTTTACATGAAAAACATTAACTTCACTATGTACCTTAAACTTCATACAAAATTAATTCAAATAAGATTACGCACCCATATGTAGGACATAAAATTATAAAGGTTTTTGCAGAAAACCTATCAGAAAAAAACATGATTTTGGGTGAGGCAACATCTAAATCATGTTCTCCATAAATAAAAGTCTAGAATTTGGCCTCATCAAAATTCAATCTCTGAAGGAGTCTGCTAAGAAAATTAAAATTATAAAGAAATACACCGCAAAACTTATTTGCAAATGACACATCTAACAAACAGCTTGCATCTACAATATATAAGGAATTCTAAAAGTCAACTATTAAGAAACAAACAAAAAAAATTGTCAGAAGATTTAACAAATACTTTCACCATTCAGTATCACTAGTCACTAGAGAAATCAAATTACAGCCATACCGAACTGCAACTCTGTACCCATTAAACAAGGAGGAAAAAACCGAAAGTATCTATTACCAAGTTTGGAAAAGGATTCTGAAAAACTGAAACTCATGAGTTCAGGGATTTGGGTGGTCCCAATTAATCAGCTTTTCCAGGGATAACACTGCATTTTGGATTCATTCACATCCACAATGAATCTGTGACACTGTCTGATGTCCTGGCAGTTTGTCGCTGCTGTTAGCGGATGGCTGGAAGGCAGCCAGTGGCTTTGACAAGATACAGGCAAGGGGTCAGGTCACTGCCTAATCGGCAGGCTCTCCATCGGAAGTATATCCTTTTGATATCACTGTATTCAGTAGGTGTTTTTCTGTTTGGTTTTGTAAAGGAAGTTAAAGCTACTCTAGTAAGGTGGGCCATGTTGTAAGCGTTGTAGCAGTTACATCTGTACTAAGATTGCCTGGCTGCGAGAGATCCCTGGGACACAGCTGGAAATCCCAGGCCAGTTTGTGTCACATCATACAGTTAGTGACATGCAGCCTAGGCCCGCCGGACAAGGTGTTTAATTTGGCTTTTGGGCTGTCATTAGTCATACAGCCACAATATGTACCTTAGAGAATAGTGCAAAATTCTCAAGTATCACCGGTCAACATACGAAACGGGGCAGTTGATATGGACAAGACTGTGGCGGTTTCTTGAAAAGGTAAACATGTACTCTCTGTAACTTGTGGGAATCTACTTCTAGACATTTTCCAAAGGAAGTGAAATCTAGGGCCCCTCAAAACTTTTTGTCAAAATCACCAACTGGAAACAACTGAAGTGTTTCTGGCCTGAAGAATGGATGAAAAAGGTAGCATTTCCACAATGAAAAGTTACTAAGTTACTAAGCCACAGAAAGAAAGAAAATATTGCTACACACAGGAGAATGCCCAATGTCATAAACTGCAGACACTTTCCTGAAAAGACAAGAGTGTCGTTCAAATCTCATCTTGGTAAGTGATAATCCATTTAATCTCTGTTTTAAAAACAGAGACTGAAATTTTCAAAATTATCCAGAACAGAGAACGCCATTTTATGGCTTTGATCTAGAATGTCCAGCAAAACTTCACTTGTTCAGAGGTTGGGCTTTCAAACGATGATTGAAACACAGGGATGTGGTACTCACGAATGGATTAATCCACTGACAAATCCAAGGCCGGAGAGGCTCTTAGGACATGGAGCCTGGTCAGAAGTGATAGGTCACCACAGACACAGGATTTATCTCCTGCCCAAGCTCGTCCCTTCACTCCCTGTTTGGCACTGATTACTTGAGCAGCTTTCTTTTGCTATACTCCTCTGCCATGGCATTTCTATCTTGGAACCAGCTGACTATAGATCGAAACTTCTGAAACTGTAAACCAAAACAAAACTTTTCTTCCTTTAAACTGTAGGTTGCAGATATTGTATCCAGTGATAGGAAAGTGACTAAGAGAGATACTGACATCGGGAGTACAACCGCTACCATGACTACACCTGACAATATGGTTTAGAAGCTACTGGAACCGGTTAATGATCTTTGGAAAGGTTGGAAGGTAACAGACAAGTTCTAGAATGCTGTAAATTGAGGTAGAATTATACTGAAAATCAGAAGGAAAAAATCCATTTTAAAAGTTTTCACTTTTTCCAGAAAAGAATTGCTTACAAGGCTGGAGCAAAGGAGAGCATGCTTGCTAGAAATACTATGTTAAAAGTAACAGCTAAGAGTTTACCCTGAGCATAAGAGAAGACTTTGGGGTTGGACTTTCCAGCAATACTTGAACTAGTAAGACTTGGGTGACTCTTACCGATGGACTAAATACATTTTGCATAAAGAGACAGACATGAATTTTTTGGGAGCCTGGGGCAAAATGCTATGGCGTAGTTCTGGAATATCCCCCACAAACCATATTCTGAGGTTAGGCTTTTGAAGAGTATTTGAATCATGGCAAAGCTGTACTCCTCAGTGGATTAATACCATAAACGACACTGTTAATCTGTAGCTGAATGTGCTGCTAGGAGACAGTCGGGGCCGGGTCAGGAGAGGTGGGCCGCTGTGGGTGTGACCCGGACAGACATACATCCCTCTCCATTTTCCCCTTTGGTCTGCTTCCCGATTGCCATGAGGGAAGCAACTTTCCTCCTCTAGGCCCCTCAGCTGCGCCACTTTTGCCTTGGAGCCAGACAACAGTAGGCTGGAACCTCTGCAGTTCTGAGGTGAAATAGAGCTCGCCTCCTCTAAGTTGCAGGTGTTGGATATTACATCCCAGGGACAGGAAAATCACTATCCAAATTCAAACAGGTAGTATGTTTCGGAAGGGAAGCCCTACATTATATTTGCTAACAACTCAGAGACTCCCACCTTAATTTGAAGACTTTAAAAAATACCTCTGGCCTGTCTCAGCAAGTCCACTTAGTCCAATTATTTAAATCTGTGAACAGTGAACAGTGGCATCAGAGCGAAGGGGCAGAACCTTCCGACAGCCTGAGTTACTAATACATAATGAGAAAAGCTATTAACACTTTTTAGGCAAACTGTATTTCTAAATATTAGGTATAGCTTATCTAATCTATGGACATTTATAGACATACACATGATTTTAAGAAGGAGCACTTTTAAATACTGTCTAATTGCAAGCCAATTATTCTATCCATTGGATGAATTTCAACAAAAAGTTTGAGTAATTATGAGTAATTAACACTAAAACTATCTTATTTAATTTCAGAGCATATTCTATTTTTTGTCTTGTTTTACCACATATTGCTGATGTCTGCCTCTTTTTCATAGTGTGAGACTGAGCTGACTGCCAAGACAAAGAAGAGAGATTACAGAAAGAAAATAGAATCTTTATAGTCTTATAAACAGCATTTACAACCTGAGCTTAACATTAGAATGGAGTAATCACCTGCTGGGAATGGAAAGGAGTAATAAAATAAGTCAAGTAATAATTTTAAACTACTGCACTCCCTTTAAAAGTTTATATAGTCTGGTTTAGCTGGTTTAAATTTTTATGTAACTATTCAAAATTGAAGGGTAAATCAGCCTCTACTTAAACCATATGCCATTTGAGAAGGTAGTCTGGAAACAAGACACAGACATTAAATATTTCCAGGTCCACCATATAGTTGAGGTATTCTCACTTATACTTACATGTAACTTTTCTTTTTCATTCACTAAAGTGATGGGTATTCCACATTCAATGTGAAAGACACTGTTTCTGGAAAAGTCAGAACTCTTATAATAATAACAATATTTAGTGAGAATCTTGTATCAGGAACTATATTGTGTGAAATACATTATTTCATATTTACATCATCTTTCTGGAAATGTGCCAGCTCAATGAAATTTATTAGGAAATTGAAGACTGCCTAGGTTAAATCATTTCAATGTTAGAAGTTAAAAATGAGATCTGCTTGAGTCTAACAACTAGTTCCTTGATTCTTCCTGCCCTCAGATAGAGCCCTTCACAGGTACATATGCTTTATAACAAAATATTTTAGAAATTCTCAAAAAAAATAGAAATTCTCCTCAAATGTCTATTGTCTGTCTAACCACATTTTCCAAATGTGTTAAATTTCAGATTTCACAGAGACAGGATATTTTAAAAATTCACAAAAACTTAACATGTATTTGTTACTTCAGTAAATCAATCTCTTCTTTACTTATTATTTTGTCTGTGTGGGTGTGAGGTGGGGAGAGAGAGAGAGGTGAACTGAGGTTTAAGCCACTTTGCACAGGCTAGGCAAGTGCTCTAACTCTGATTTATATCCCTCGCCTTGTTTTAAAACTTTAAAAATTTGCAACACAGTCTTGCTAAATTTTCCAGGCTGGCCTCAAACTTGGAATCATCCTGGCTCAGCTTCCTGGTATTTGGGATTACAGGTGTGCAACTCTTTGCTCAGCTTTATCCTATCACTTTAGTGAAGAGATTGTTGGTGGCTACAAAGACATTAAAATTGTATTTTAATACAATTTTATTAAAATTGTACATTTGCTGTGTAAATTGTACATTTGCTGTGTAAATGTTTACATTTACACAGCAAATGTTGGAGCCAAGTTTAGAATCTAAATTTCCCACATTAATTAACAATCCCCCAGTTAGTTTTATTAATGGACAAAATCATGAATATACATAAGTATAGTAAAGTATATTATTTAATAGAAAAATGATCTTTAAAATAGATATTGAGAAATAGATGACATGTCTTAACATTTAAAAATACTTCATAGATTATGACATCGACAGAGATAGAGAAAATAGCATTTCTATGCTTGAGTTAAGAAATGGTGTCCTGGGCTGCTTATGCCTACAGGACAACAGTCCAAAGACACCCATCCAAGTGAGGCGACTCAATATCCTGGTCCTGATTTACTGCAGTGCTCAGAGGTCGAAATCTCAGCATATCTCTAAGCACACTGATAAACATTTAGCATACGTTTTGTACAAGTGCACTTTTTAAACATATCACAATATTCCTGTTTCCTTTGCCGAGGAGCTGGTTTCTAAAATGACCCGAACACCCCTCCTCACTGGACTGTCTCTGCAGGCTGTAGTCTCTGGATTATCCCATCATAGAGCAAGAAAAAATGTAAACAGGGGCAACAGGTACCTATAGGTACCATTCCCTTGCAGATCCTCTATTTGTGTTCCTGTTGCATATTCTGGCACACTGGTTAGAAAGTGTAGTGTTAAGCGGGTTGTACGATGGTGCTGTGATGTCCAGCAGCATATCCAGGTCAACAGGACCTGGAATTGCAGCATCTGGAGAACATCTACTCGGCAAGGAGAAAAGGATAAAAATCTCCAGTAATCAAGAGAGAGCCAACAAGGAGATGAGAAATCATGGAGAAACTGGCAAAACTGAAGATATCACAGGGAAAAAAACAAAGCAGACTGCAACACTAACCCCAGCTCCTGGAGTGGGGGACTGTGTCTCCACAAACACAAAATAAGCTCAGAGAGTGTCGGCAGCCCCAGGGAGAAACAGACTGACAATGGCAGCCCCACGGACAGCCTGCGGTTTTCATAAACTGCAAATACAGTGCAGAGGTCCACTCTGCTAATGACGTGGTGGGCTAGAGTTGGAGAAGAAACTCAGGGTAGTGCCTACGATATTTGAGAGGGATGAATTAGGAACCACTCCACAAAGGGATTAACTGTTTAAGACTGAGCGACTCTGGGAATCAGAAGTCAGAAAACAACTGCACTTGAGTGTTTCTAGGGTCACCCCTGCTGTAGTGCCTGGTTGAGGGATGGACACAAGAGACAGAGGGTGGGTAGCCATAAATTCCCTGAGAAGTTTAAGCAGTGAAGAGCTCAGGTGAAAGAGACATGGTTGTCCTGCCCTCTGTGGTGGGAAGCCAGGCTGGTTGTGGTTTTCTGAGGGGCTGGGTGTGAAATCATGGCCTTAAGTCCAGCAGACTGCTTGACCGCTCCCCTGCTGCTGCCACTTCCAGCAAGGAGCGCGGTGGTATGTTTACTTTCCACATCTGCTAATGAAATCAGGGATGCACCTTAGCTTGGATGGTTGCCTGCTGCTTGTAGAGCAAGAGGGACACCTCCTCAGCCTGAAGGTTATAAAGCTCAGTAGAAACAGCAATGACTTGTGGTTCTCAGAGGTGCACAAACACTAAGAGCCAATGGAGCGAATACAGGCACATCGCTGATGGCCCAGCCGAACAGGAAAGGCACAGCCAGACTCGGCACATTCACAAAAAAGTGTGTGTGGAAGCAAAATAGAACCCAGGGCGGACTTGCTAACCCTCCAACACGGCCCATGGACTCCAACACTGCAGGCCCTGCAAAGTCACCACCCACCCAGAGATTTTTTAAGACTCATTTCTCTTTTTGGGTTTTTTTCTTTTCTTTTTCTTTTTCTTTCTATCACTCTTCTTAATCTTGTTTGTTCTTTCCCATTATTTTTACATAATTATATTAACTTTCTTTTATACTTTAGATTCCTTATCTCAACTTTCTCTCCTCCTTTTCATCTACTTTTTCTTTCTTCTTCAAATTTTACTTCATTTTTTTCCTTTCCCCATACCTCCATTTTTATGTGCAACTATTAAGTTGTGTTGCACATAAAGCAGATGCTATGTTTATTGTTGAATTCTTTTCATTGTGGTGATATAGTTACATTATGTAGATATTTACTGTGTGTCAATATTTGCTTTGTCTATGTGTTTATATCATTATTACAGATTTCTTTTCTTTTGCTAAGGATGGTACAGTGTTAGTTTCTACTGATTCTTATGATATGTCAATACCCAGTTTGTCTTTGATTGTATATGATTGCTGATCTCTTTGCTGTTGCCACTGATGACATTTTTTGATATTAATTGGATTTTCCTGTATGTCAATATCTCCTTGTCTTTGTGGCCTGTCTTTGTGTCATCATTCTTATCATTTGTTTTCTCTTCTCTGTGTGGTGCTGGGGACCAGACTGCCAAGAGAACACTGGACACTATGACACCCTCAAAAGGTATGCTGTGTGGGTTACAGAAGGCTGCAACATGGAAACATAACAAAACACAAGGGCACCTCACAGGGAGACAGATTTTAACTAAAAATCTGCACAGTAGTGACAGAGAGATGCCATCTGAACTAATCTTCAACTGCTAGCACAAAAACAATAGAAAAATGAGAAAGCAAAGTAACAAGTTCCCTCTTAAAACCCTCAACTCCCCAAAAGGTGACTTCATGAACATGGAAGTGGAGGAAAATACAAGGAAGTAACTGAAAAAAAAAAGTTCAAAATGTTTGAAGACCTCAAAGAAGAGACACATAAGCAAATTCACAAGAAGTTTAGCAAATTTACAAGGGATTTTATTAAACAGATAAAGAATTTCACTAATAAAATATTCAAGAAGCCTAAGGAAAAATTAAGTAATGAACTAATCACATTAAACAAGACAAGATATGAATGACTACATTAATAAAGAATTAGAACTTATGTAAAGAAAGCAAGTGGGAACACAAGATATTAAAAATTCAATAGAAAGTTTGAGTAGCACATTTGACTAATATAAGGACAGACTCTCTGAAACTGAGGTCAAGGTGGATGTAGCAGATTATAAACTCAATAATAAACAAAAAATGATGATAAAACATTCAAGCTTGATCAAAGAGTTTCCAGAGGACCGAAGAAGATAAATCAGAATTTACAGGAATAACATTAAAAATTTGGAAGATGATTCAGAAGATATTAAAAATTTATTCATTGAAATCACAGCAAAAAACTTTCAAAATCCAGGAAAATAATTTAATATTCAAGTACGTGAAGCATGCAGAACTCCAAATAGCCATGACCAGAAAAGAACCTCTCCATGACTCATAAGCATTATGCCAGCAATTCAACAAAAGGGAAAATACTAAAAGCTGTTGGAGGAAAACTATGAGATATG